>NJDC01001538.1:259453-303418 GCA_002245475.1 Calephelis virginiensis
CATGAATAATTTTCCCCGTTTTTTTAACATTTTCCGTTATTTGTTCGCTCCTAATAGTTGCAGCGTGACGTTTTATAGCCTAAAGCCTTTCTCGATAAATGGTCTATTCAGCACAAAAAGAATTTTTCAATTCGAACCAGTAGTTCCAGAGATTAACGCGTTCAAACAAACAAACTCTTCAGCTTTATACATTACTATAGAAAATATAGATATAGATGTAGATATGTCTTATTATTTACGTGTAAGCTTTAACATCCCTTTATGTAGATACAGTAATGATGCGATATAAATATCATTAATAAAAATCAGTTTACTATTTTACTATTTTAAATTTTACGAAAATACATGCATACATAGATTTCTAAAATCAACTTTCGGTTGTTGAGTCGGTTAAAAATAGGATCTGATATGGATGTTTTACTCACATCTTATAATGATGCGTTAATACTTGTTTTGCCCTATAGATTTAAATATTTCTTTATTGTTGTAGTTAACTTGTGTTCATAATAACGTTATTAACATGACACAAGTTTGTGTATGTTACATTGGTCAATTTTGTAAACAACTGTCTATGAACATAACATATTTGTTATATTTTAAATTTCAATCTAGTTCACTTGTGTTATAGGTATGTGTTACACAGTATATTTTTTAAGATAAATGTTACATAAGTTCCTTATACATAGGTACACCTATAATCCACAGTTTGAACAATTTAGATCTGGATAAGGTGCTGCTAACGCGACTCTTTATTCTTTATTAGTCATAAAATTTAAAAATTCCAAAATCCCCGACATAACCAATCCGTCATGTCATGTATGTCATGTCATGTCAAGTCGGCTTCGTTACAAAATATTCACACTTTTATGCACAGATTATATGTTTTTATGTGAAGAAACATTTGTTCTGTTATATGTATCATTCATAATTTATTATTACATAAACAGCCGATCGGATTCGCCTTTTACAGCAGAATCAGGACTAAAACTTAAACAATTAAATACCTATGTTAAATTAAATACATGAAAAAGAAATTCAAAATAAGCTTCAACAGAATAAATAGGATAAGCTCAATAATAGGATAGATAGGAAAAGCTCAGGTAAGAGATGTTTATTTTACATCTCTTATTTTGCTTACTGCGCGGAATTAGCAAAACAAAGGCTTATTTTACATCTGTTATAATGGATTTCCGAAAAGTATCGCCTGATACAATAAAATAGCTCAGGTAAGGTTAATATTTTTTTGAAATTGCATAATTTTGATTTTCTTTAGTTTTTCGTTTGAGTTGATGCAAGAGATTACTTATTTTAGAGCTAATAAAAAAAGCATTTTTTGTTAAATGCTAATCTAGGGAGGTCTTTCGAAATTATGTTTTATTTACTTCTAATTAAGTTTCCTCGTAGTAAGAAATAAACGTGGATTAAAGAAACCTTTAAGACAGTTAAACATTCTGTATCATCTATATTATTTTCTGTATGTGTAAGTTTACTGGCCCTCTTACCTCTCGACTGGGACACGACAGTGGCGAGTACTGATGTTATGGCAACAGCTATAGGTAAGGTATTGGTTCCAAACCGAGCAAGTTGTCGCTAACTACCATCCAGTAACTGAACAGTGTGTGGTGACCCCAAATTCTCGAAACTTTAGTCCATAAATCTAGACTTTCGTATTTACCGTGAATTTAGGGAGTGTAGTTTAATGGTTTATGAGGAAGTTTCCGTAGCGACGAGGCGTTTCCGTGGGCGAGCCCGGATCAAGTGGTTGACTACAAGTTTGGCGATTCTGTTCTGGTGACGCACCGGCCGCGGTACACGACGACTTTATTAAACAACAAATATTGGCTTGTTTATGCTACTATTTATGGTGGGCCACGTTAGTTTCCTACTTAGGGTTATCATCTGTAGAGAGAGGATATGTGTGATGAAGTATAGGACAGTCAACAAGAAAATAGTATCGATAGTGGTGTCATTTTTTGTGTGTGATGAGATAGTGTGGGTACATGTAAACGGCTCTGATGGTAGAAGGTGGCCGAGGTTTGAAGCCAATTGTACAAGTCTACCAGTTACCTTACCCTCCGGACCGGAACATACCAGCCATTAGCGGTACCCGGACGAATTACAGCATGGCACTCTACCGCCGCTGGTCTTGTAGGTAGTTACTCATTTAACCTTTCTAGCCTCATGCAAGTTGAGGAGGGGTGGATCATGTCATGACAATGTCATGTTCCGGTCCGAAGGATGGGGCAGCTTTTAGGCCTTACATTCCGGCCAAAGGACAGCGCTACACATTTAACGTACATAATATAATATAGAGGTCAAAATTGTGTTTCTTATCATCAGGAGAGCCTTGTGCCGCGATAATGTAATAAACCAGCCTTTCCCAAAGTGGGCGATAACGCCCCCTTGTGGGAGCTGGAAGCCTAGAGGGGGGCGGTATAAATCTTGAAAAAAAATGTTTTTTTTTAAACTAGGCGCAACAACTATGTTATTGAGGTTATTGACAAGAAAAAAACGAGGGGGGGGGGGCGCTACAAAACAACTGATTTTCAAAGTGGGCGTTACATGAAATAAGTTTGGGGACCTCTGTAATAAACAGTATTCTGTTTTCATATAAACATCCGTAAACGCGTTTATATCTACGCATCTCGCTTGCATATGGTATGCACTTGGTATGCCTTCGCGGTTGCGGCGCCTAGACGAATGGTCGATGTATTAGTACGATGTCTTATTTGTTATTTTGTAAGAAACATGTCAGCGTGCGATTTGTGAATGTTATTTTAAATTAATATGTTCAATTGTTTAAATAATAAGGCAGAGAAAAATTGTAGCTGTTTTTGAACTTCGATTGGGCGGTTAAGGATGTTTTTTTATGAAATTTGGTAATCAAAGTCATCACATGCATTTTAGTTGAACAGTTGCAATTCATCAAACTATTTTATTGTAATTTAAAAATCACAATATTTACGATCACAAAATTAGAAAGCATTTCAAATGGGCAGACATAGCTATAGCACTAAAGGTGAGTAGCCCTATCCCGTGTTGACGCATTGCTCGGCTGTAGGTATTTAATTCAAAAACAAAGCCAAGTTAGACTACTGTATGTTACGTTACTGTGTTTGTGACAATATTCTACATCTTAAACTTCTTCGTATTTGAACGTAAATGGACAATGATTCAACAAATGCTGATGATGCCCTTAATTTAATCCAAATATGTTGGCTATTTTTAGTCTCAACCGGAAAAAGACAGGAACGTGCAATGATGGTACTGCTGCAGAAATGGAAATGACAGCGACTCGTTAATATCACTTTATCATTAATAACAACAGAATAGAATAGGTATTATTTATTTAAACACAAAAATGCACACTGACTCTTGAAAAAATAGTGTAGGTAGGTACTTACCTACATTATTTTTGTATCAAATTCAAAAGTTTTTTTTAATAAAATTAATAATAACATGTTTTTATGCCAATTCAGTTACATTACCTGTATATTTAGTGTGGTATAGGTGGTGGGTAGCCCTAGTCCTAGACATACTTTAAAGTCAATACGGCGCCATATTTACGTAAAAGTTATATTTACACATACATACATACACACCAGACGCATACATTTTTAAAAGTAGGTATTTTGCATTCTGTGAAACGAAAGGATGAGTAACTTTTACAGACCACTTGAATACATTTTTGCATCGTGAAGTCATTGTTGGTCTTAGTATGCTTTTAGCAAGGTAGTATTTTACTGTGGCTTTACGTGACTGAAACTAAGATATTAAGAAGGTGGTATTGACCTGAACGACTTCTATTTTTTCAAATGATTTTTTTATACTAATATGGAAAAGGGTGTTGATATTAAATAACATGACAATTTTAATATAACGTGAATACGTAGCTAGCTCAAATGTTTGATAATTAATATACCTAGCATAAGAAGTAACTGTATCTATATTGTTTGTTGCACTTAACGAGGAGGTAGGTAGGTATGACAACAACGCGAAGGCGACAGGTTAATCTGTCTTTCTGACATAAGCGCCGAGCGGTGAGGGCCGAGACTGAGGTGCCGAACGATAATAATATCCATTAACAAGAATATTTATCAGCCGATCGATCTGCCGATAGCTTTGCGGTGCCTAAGGGAGCATTCTATTCAAATATCACTGCCGTCAACAATAACTCTTAATGACTATAAGCAGGCGAGAAATAATATTGCACGAGTCTGAATAGCATATATTGTCATCAAAGGACAAGACAATTGTCATTTATCACGGTAATGACCGCCTTTGATGTTATCATTCCGCCATGCAAGTATTAAACGTTCACAATCATAAACTGTCATTACCACTATAATATAATATGATCTCACAATAGTCAATGACGATACATTGACTTCAGATACAAATATGTAGAAGAAGCATTCCATACAAAGTTTTGTCAAAACGATACCGTACGGTAAGGTGAAACTTAGTTAAACTATTGATTTGGCAATAATGAATAACGTAGTGATACATATAATTAAATAATTTTATTTAATAATAAAGTATTTGAAGACTACAATGTGGTAGAATACCTATGTTAGTATGTAGGACTAAATATTAAACGTAAAACACTTAATATTCCAGAATAACACTTTCTGAGAATAACACTTATACACAGTTCGTATATAAATAAATAAATATCCTTTGGACAAGTCGCACAAATTGAATCTAACCCCAAAGTAAGCAAATGACATGCTTGTGTTATGGGTGTTAGATATCGACCATATATCCCAATGTATGGTCGATGGTGTTAGACAACGATTCTAATACATAGAAATACTAAAACAGATACCAGAATAAATTTAACAAACACCAAGACCCTTCCGGGCAGACATCTAAATGTTTATCAGACAAATGTCTGCCCCCGTCGGGAATCGAACCCGAGCCTCGCGATTCGTCGATGTAGTTAGGTGTGTACGCTAGCCACTCGACCAACGAGACGGTCAAATATTTTATATATTTTTTATATTATAGGTATATTTTAGATCTTTATATAGGTATTATTTTATAACTGACAGAAGTATAGTGGACACGGGCACATATTCAATTATGTGAAGCCTAATAGAAGCAAAAGACTAATTTACGGTACTCTTAACACGTTACACTTTTTAAACTTTTTTTTTCTTAACACGTAGATCACGCTTGCAATCGTGACCAATAACATCATCACTACATAGTAGGTATAAAACAAAGTCGCTTTCTCTAATCTAAATTTCTATGTCCCTTTGTATACTTAAATCTTTAAAACTACGCAACAAATTTTGATGCGCTTGCTTTTTTTTAATAGATGAAGTGATTGACAAAGAAGGTTTATATGTATATTTTATACCCGTGCGATGACGGGGCGGGCCGCTAGTAAATAATATACTCGTAATCGCTGATAAAACCGAACTCTCTCCTCACGTAGATTATCCTGGAAATAATGTTCTATTCACACTAAAATGCTCACTCTAAAAAAATATCTACTAAGATTGTAGCCGAAGAAGCCTGTCGCCAACCGGGCACATTCAAGCCGGGGCTACGTAATTTTTGTTAGAAAATTGAAAATACACATTTTCTATTATTTCTTGTTGCACAAAGGGATCAAACTCGGAACCTTAAGAAGTAAACTCCGTCATCGGACCGCTAGACCATAGAGACGATTCTCACTCTACTTTTGTTGTTTATCATTTATTTTCAAAAAACCTACATAACATCGGTGTTTTGTACAAATCCTATGTCGAGTTCGTTGTTATTATCTAACCGTTGGCGCCGATTACACAAACGTTGTTATTGGCGAATGTTAATTCATGACCACAGTTATTGACCTTAGCCCAAGGTGACCGACGTACTCATCGATAAAATTAACAACTACAACCTGGCTATGGTCATAATCATAAAGCTTTTTGCTCCTTCAATGTAGATATGTTCAAGTATCTACCTATATAGTCAGTATCGATATTAACAAAATTAAAACTGCCAGTGAACTATGATGTATTTGGATAAATTAGAAAAAAATCAACATTATATGACTTTCCCTTATTAAGGGATTAATTTTTTTCAGATATATAAAGATACTAAGTCTACCCGAGACTTTCTCAGCGTATACTAGGTATTGTACTAATCTTTGATATCATCTTTCTAGTCCCGTCCTTTGGGGCTTGTTTTAAAAAAATGTGTAGCCTATGTCTTAGCTCGGGTATTAACTATATGTTAGTCAGATTTCATCAAAATGTAATTGTGAAAGCATAACAGACAGACAGACGGATAAATAAATAGACAGACAATTTTTTTTTGTATTTATAATTAACCGCCTCGATGGTCGAGTGGCTAGCGTACGCGCGTGACTACATCGACCAACCGCGAGGCTCGGGTACGATTCCCGACGGGTCAGGCATTTGTGTGATAAACATTTAGATGTCTAAATTTCCGGACTTGGGCATTTATTAAATTTATATTCTGGTATATATTTAAGTGTTTTTATGTATTAGTATTGTTAACTAACACCGTCAACACAAGCATATATTTTGCTTTCTTTGGGGTTAGATTCCATATGTGTAACTTGTCCAGGAATATTTCTTTGTTTATTTATTATAACATTAGTATGGATTAGCGTAAAAGATAAAGGCAATTAACTCGCAACATAATACGTGTACTGTTGTAGTCTGGCGGGTACCTATCTGCCCTCCTGACCGGAACACTCAGGAAGTAGATGGAATGGCATCGAACACCACAGCCCTAGCCGAGAAGACCGTACAATCTTTCTAAAGGCTAGCTCAGTAAAAATCTCTTATTGACGGTTTCAGTTTCTGAACGCACAAAAACAAAGCAACATCTGCTGCAAATGATGTCTATAAAATAATACAAGCTAAGCAATGAATCTACAAAATTAATAATACATTAATTAAATGTGTTACATATTTAAGCGGAATGCTGGTCACCTAATTTTCATGTTTTGAAGTTTGGAGATGCGAAGTCCTCATTTTCAGCATATTTTCTTAAAGATCACAACAATCGTTAAAATCTTAAATAAATAAAATCGTTTAAACTTTTCTGATCTCTAGCAGATGAATGTTAAATAATTTTCGGAAAATGAAAATGAAATTTATTTGCGGAATACGTGTGTTAATGAGATGTTACAAAATATTTAAATATATCAACATGCTCTACCATATATTGGTGTGCAAATATTTTAATATTTATAAAAAAAAATAGTGAAATAGGTACTACATATCCTTTTACTTTCAAACCAATTATTTATATTTATAACTAGTTTAATTATTTATTACCAAACATTTTAAAACTATAATTTAATTTAACCCTGTCTACCGTAAACTACCACCGTTTCCAAATCTAGCCAGACAGGAGAAGAAGCGGAGAAACAATTGGTTATTAATTATTACAATAGTTATGTTACTATAAATTGACTTATTCCTTGATATTCCTTGACACTATATGTTTTCTCTAACAACAACTCAAATACCTTTCTACAAAATTTGTACATTTGAGATTACCAGAAATTTGGTTGTATATACGAATGGACATGTATGTATGTACATTCTATTATGTAATTCAATTTTGTGGTAAAATTAAATACGGAAAAAGTGGGGTGTTATAGGATTGACGTCGCTCTCTCTATATAGAAATTTCTTTGTGTCTGTCTGTGGCATCATGACTTGTAATCGTAAGGACTGAGTTTGATTCAGATTTTTGTTTAAAAACTGATGTTTCTTAGCTACATTATCTATCTTTGTCATACATTTTCATATGACTTTTAAGTTAAAAATTCTAGCGTAGAACCCCTCTTTCTTTAATATTATTCCACTTAATATTGATGCCTATAATTAGGCTTGAGAGAGTCATGATGCAATTTGTAATACTTATGATAAAATGCAATATTATGTAATTTCAGGTTCAATAAAGTGTTATCTGCTCAGCGAAACCAAAAGAAAATATTACAACAGGTTGGCTCGACCCACATCGATAAGAGAACAAACCCAGCAGCCTTCGTCCGACCTCACGGATATTCATGATGTCAATTTGTTTTGGTGGGATTTATTTTCCTTAATGGTATTAATTAATAACTTATTAAACTAAAACAATGTTCCTGTCAATACTAATTTAACTGAAAAAAACCAACTTCAATGTTATTACTACGTCATAGCGGTATTCAAAAATAGTTGTAAATTAAAAAAATAATAAACGATTCTTGCCACCATAATAACTCCATTATGTTTCGGCCCGGCGGGTAGAGTAGCCGGTAGACTTGTACATCCTTAGGACAGCGATGTACCTGTAATTTCTGTGGTGTCTGTAGAAGCCACGGTTATTTCTTACCATCAGGAAAGCCGTACACTTATTCACTGAGCTCTCACATAAAAAAAACTTCCTACAAAACCTATGTGTAATGCAGCTAAATAGCAATTACGTCGCCTTTCATACGAAAAAATCGGAAAATCCGCATGCGTTCTAAATCTATGATTCCCCAGACAGACTCACACACATCAAACTTATAACATTCCTCTTTATCTATCAGAAGTTAAAAATAGTCATCAATGCAAATCAAAACTGCATGTAGGATCTTGATTAAATTTAACTCGGCCCTTCTAATTTATACAAATAAAAAAGGGATGATCAAAATCCATTCGCCACTGACCGAGTAATCGCGTTACCACACAAAAAACAGACAAATTCTTTCTCTTTATAGTCGATTAAAAATCCTATTAATATTATAAATGCGAAAGTTTGTAAGTATGTATGTATGGATGTTTGTTACTCTTTCACGCTCGAATGGCTGAACGGATTTGTCTGAAATTTGGAAGACATATAGATTGTGACCTGGATTAACATATAGGCTATTTTTAATCCCGATCGCACACCGGTTTTCTGTAAAAACGCGGGCGAAGCCGTAGGTAGCAGCTAGTATATCAGAATGTGAAAAAATATAAATAACTGCGTATTAGATCAAAGTTAATAAACTGTTGTAATAAATCTAATACAAAATACTAGACCCTAGAGGAGTATGAAACCCGGGAATTATTATTAGGATCTGAGTGATGTAACGTATTACGATCTAGTTCTAGATATATGTACAATTTCGCCTGTTTAAAAATTGAATGTCTATTTTAAAAAAATCTTGTGACCATATTTCGTCAGGATAAAATTAGAAACAACAAAACCAACCAAAGTTCGTAACTACCTGACAGTAATTTTGACAAAGTTAAACGATACAGTTTTATCTTGACATTGCAAAGTTGGTATTCACGGGGAGAGTTAAGTAACCTAAGAGCATTGCCTAAGAGTAATAACACTTCAGGTAGGAAGTTTTTGCAAGTTTAGAGGTACACATTGGAGAAACAAACTCATAAAAATTGGTATCAATATATAAAAATGTCTACTATTATAATATGAGAGGTTTAACAGCAAAACAATATTTCATCAAGTTGGTAAAGAAGTATTCAAACAGTTATTGTTAAATTACACCCAAACAGGAAGTCTGAACTTTAAAGCACTACAATTTTGTTAGAAATAGAAGCAATATTTGTTTGTTAAACACAAAATGTTTGTTTTGAATATTAAATATCTGTGTGTAGGTATTTTCTGTTTGGTTATGAATTTAACAAACTTGTTGATTGATATTGATCAAGCATTAATTATTTATAATTCACAAATATTTTGCCCGAGGGCGGACTTTCAGACAAAATGTAGTTTAAATGTATGAAATTGTTACTTTGAAACTAAGATTGAAACATAGGCTGTTCATTTATCAATTAATTTAAAAAAGCCATTTTTTTATAAAACTGGAAGGCAAATAAGCAGACGGATTTCCTGATCGTAAGAAATTCACACCGCCTAGAGACACCAAAGATGGTAAGGATGAGTTGCCAAACTGAGGCCGCGATGTTAAGCCTCGAGCTAAATTAAGTTTACCGGCTATCTTACCCTCCGAACCGGAACACAACAACGGCAAGCATAGACGTTATGGCGGTTGGAATAGGTGAGGTGGTGGTACCAATCCCGACGAGTCGCTGCGAAACTCTACCACCTAGTAGATTGTCACGGTGTTAGTGACGGTAAGCCTATGCTCGCCTTTGATGAGAGATGGGCTTCGAGCAACAAATCGGAAATTTAATTACCTACCTATGTTAACTAAACTCGTGAGGCTCTAATCGTTGATATTTCGCGGTTTGCCATACCACAATAGCCCAATAGCCTAGCTGTTGAGAGTTACGTCAGATTCGGTAATTGCATGAGCATGAGATAAGATGACTAAGCTCAGCTACACAGATCTGTGTTGTGAACTAAAGTAAAGTAACAAATAGTGGGATCAATAGGTAGACGATCCCCAACATTTAAAAAATACTGGTACATTAATTATTTTGCATTAATTTATCACTGAAATAAAAGAAAAAAGAGAGACAGCCTTAGAGTGGCGTGTGTTTAGTTTTATTTATCAAAATTAATCAACAGTTTTAAACAAAATTACACGTCTTCTTAAATAATAATTCTATTTCGCTACATTCACTTATAAACTTAAAAAATCTGTTAATTATTTTCAAATTTAACCCCGTGTAGGTCCGGGCTCCTTTGCAGAATAGTCCATCTGCCTTCCTACCAGGCAGCTTGTAAAAGGCGAGCGTAGGCTTACTGTCACTAACACCGTGACATCTGACTAGATGGTAGAGTTTCACAGCGACTCGCACGGATTGGCACCACCGCCTTACCTATTCTTGCCGCTATAACGTCATGACGTGTTCCGGTTTGGAGGGTATGGTAGCCGGTTAACCTACTTTAGCTCGAGACCTAACAACCCGGCCTCAGGTTGGCAACGCACCGTTACCACCTTTGGTGTCTATAGGCAGCGTGAATTTCTTACCACCAGGAAATCCGTCTGCTTGTTTGCCTTTCAATATCATAAAAAAAACAGATCTGGTCGTAGTTGTACGAAAAATGTATATATTCGGCTATTTCCATTGGCTACAATAACGTTTTCATATCCTTGTATTTAATTTAGGATTAGATGTTTGCGCGTTACATATACGGTCAGTAAGTTTGCAGCGATATTAATTGTTTACTTGTTCAATATTTAACGTGCTAATTTTGTCAGCATGGAAGTCATCATCATCACAATACAAATTTAGGTAAAGTTTAAAGACCACTGGATGCGGATTGTACTGCGATTCTATTCGACGGTTACTTCTGAGGTAAAATAGTATGTAATTACGACAACAGTGCAACGGCACATACAAAGACTAAATTTTTTATAAATTTAAGGAAATTTTCCATTTCTAAAAGGTTCCAGAATATCTTTTGAAGGTTTTATTGTCCACTAGCTGTTTTTTAAGCATTATTAAAAATTATCCTTTTCTCACTGTTAATAGTAAATGTGTGTGTGTGCGTGTGCGTGTGTGTATGTGTGTGTGCGTGTGTGCGTGTGTGTGTGTGTGTGCGTGTGTGCGTGCGTGTGTGTGTGTGCTAGTGTGTGTGCGTGTGTGTGTGTACCCCTTGAAAAACCAAATTGTTTATTATAAAATATACCCAATAGGTTAAAATGTAATAACATTTGATTGAGTATAATTTTTCAAATATTTTACTAAGGGTAGGCAGAACGGAGATAGGTCGATAGTTGGTGGTATCAGACGAACTACCAGATTTAAATAGAGGTATAACCTTAGTAATTTGCATTAGGTCAGGAAAAACGCCATTTGAAACACAACAATTGAATATTACAACTAGGTAAAAAGCAACTACATTTATTACTGAAGCAACCATTTTTAGAGAATGAACCCATAAATCTAAAGTATTCTTCATTTTTAATTAATTAAAGACTTTTATTATGTCATTTTTATCAACAAACGATAATTCAAAATTATTTTTACACTCTGTTACATGTTGCTTCAATAATGATTCTGCAATGATTGGAATGGAAGATTTTTCCAGAAGAACCGATGTTATCAATATATTTAATACCTCCGAACAAGCAAAACGATTGTACCTATTCCTAGTATGTAGCGAAGCCAACATTAAAAAGACGGTTTACAGAAATTCAAGTTCAGGAGCTGTACCGGCCACAGCGCAACGTGAGGATTATTTATGTACACGTATTATGTTACTACATTTTGTGTCTAGAAGATTCTCTTGCAGGAACCAATAAGCATAAAAGTTAATGTGTAAACTGTGACAACAGACGACTGAAACATGCCAAGGCATAGAAGGTTGTATCATGATTGATTAGGTATATTATTACGGACAAACAAACACATATTGGCGCAAAATACCTTTTTAAATAATGCGGATGAGAACAGTCGTAGTCTTAGGAAGGTACCTAGGTACGTACTGGTGTAACATACCTACCTATTTGGTATTTTCAATCGTCCGCCTTTGTAAAACTATCAAAAATGCATATTTTAAAATGAAGAAACACTTTTACTGTGTTATGTATCACAATTTATTATTACATACATACCTATCTAAATAGTCAACCAGTTTTACTCTTTCATCGTCAGAGTTAAAACCTAAACTACTAAAAAACGTTTTTGATATAGGTAACAAACCTAAAGTATACACAACTTCCTCTCACTTAACTTTTACTCGTGTATACCTATGTGGTTTTTATTTTCAAAATAGGCAAAACTTTTTATAGTAGCTTCGTTTTATGATTTGAACTAGCTGCTACCTGCGGCTTCGCCCGCGTTTTCACGGAAACCCGGTGTGCGATCGGGATTAAAAATAGCCTATATGTTAATCCAGGTCACAATCTATCTGTCTTCCAAATTTCAGACAAATCCGTTCAGCCATTCGAGCGTGAAAGAGTAACAAACATCCATACATCCATACTTACAAACTTTCGCATTTATAATATTAATAGGATATCTGTAGGGATTGGCGCGAAAAGTCTAATGGTGTTGATATGTATTGCGAACTATTTTTATAAATAATTAATAATAAATATATATAAATTATTTAATGTCACCATTACCAGACGACAGAGTGTAGAGACGGTATTTGTATGTGTACACGTGCTCACTGTCGAGGTTCTTCCCGTTGGCATTCTTGCTTATATTTTATAAACAGAAAATTAATCATAAAGAGGTAATCTTAACTCTATTAGCATTGCTTGTTTGAATAAGACGCAATCGGCTGATGTCATGCACAAACCTAATTCCGATGATTCATGAGCTTTTACCGGCGATGCACCGATAACAATGTTGGTGCAGCGTGATATCACGGCGCGCCGGTACGTCGAGTCCCACGTGTTACTGGAGTTATTGATGGTGGGCGCATAATAACTGGTCCGGTACAGCGAAACGTTCAGTCTTTGATTGCCAGTTACGGAGAACGGTGGTCGCCGACGGTCGCGAGCGGTACTGCGCGGGATCGCACACGACAAGTGATACAAAATACTTACTTTCGATTGCAGACTTTTATATGTGGTGGAGTTATTTGTGCCCTAGACCATTGAATTACTTAACCGTAGCAGGTCGAAGTTGAAGTTGAAACATCCACGAGTGCAGGTGCATTAATGTTTTCTTGCAGTTTATGTAGACGCTAATCGTAGATAAGGATATTTACAACACAAGCATATTACATTTCTGATATAACGAATCACATATATTAACAGATTTACTATACCTACCATGTTACTCTTAATATTTTTTTTTGCATAAATTGTTTCAATAGAATCAATTCAATAAAATAGTTGATTCCGGTACGTAGAGTCAATTGTACCTACTCATTTAGAGATGCAATAATTTACAGTAGGTACTTATTTTTAATTACTTCACGTTAAAAAAATATTGTACGAATCGTCAAACTTGTTAAGGCATTGCAGAAAGTAAAAGCTACAATAAAAGACAGCTGAAATGCAGTCAAGCTGCAGCAACCGGCAACAACTACTCTTTTAAATCATTATTTATTTATGCGTAATTCTTCGTCAAATTATTATATTTATATATTGTACTGTTTGGCAATCCCATTAACAAAAACTGCATTAAATACAGTGTAACGATATATATCACTACACTGTATAAAACAAAATCGCTTCCTCTGTCCCAATGTCCCTTTGAATGTTTTAATTTTTAAAACTACGCAACGGATTTCGATGCGGTTTTTTTTAAATAGATATAGTAGGGAAGAGGAAGGTTTTTATGTATATTTCATAACCGTGCAAAGCCGGGGCGCCTGCTGGTTTCAAATAAATTGTAAGAAGACTCTACCACGCTACTCTACTCTACATTCGAAAGATGCATGCTTCTTCGAAAACTTCATACCTATTAAAATAATGTTCGTTGTGTGATTGAAAAGTATACAATTAGGTACTACATAAGGGTGTGACTTAAATAAATTCAAGTAGGTAGGTATTTAAGTTTACGTCGAACGCTGTCGAACTCACGTCATACATTAGGTATTACAAATCATAGAAACTATTTGCTGAATTGTCGATGGCTACTATGTATTTGCACTTACACCGAAGTACTGCCGTGGAGGCAAACGTGACACATTTCGTAAACATCGTTAGCGTTTATTTAGCGTCCTCTTATTATAATATGATGATGACCGCACCGCAGACCATTTTGGGTCCAGGTTGGGGATTGCGATTCTAATTAAATAGGTTACTTGTTGCGCATATCCCGCTTCAACAAATTATATTTGGTTTGATGCTACTCCACATAACTTACACAATGTATAGCAATATCAGGAAAATGATAAGGTAATTAACAGTTAAATAAATCAACTACTCTCTCATTAACAATGCTTTTATGATATATCTACCTAACTATTTATAGATATTGAGGCTAATTTAAGTATTTCAGCTCTTTAAATTAGAAGTAATAGTGGAAATGTATAGGTATATAATAATTGGCAGCTATATTGGCAGCTATAAACGATTTGTTTCAAATTTTACTGATTTTGAGTTGTTGCAATATTTCATAGAGTCCCCTCGGAGGTCATCAATAACTTTACAATGAAGAGGAAGGATCGGACAACAGCTAGGTAGTATCTTATTCAAAATAAAAAAATAGGTGTCATGTTTTCAATGATAATAATAATTACCTTATCGAGAATGACCGTAAAATAACAATTTTGAACCCTTACTAGCTGTCCCGGCAAAATTCGTTCGAACCTTTCTATTTGTATGGGAAACATTTTAAATTTTGTTTTTACTAGTTTCCTCGCAGTTTTTCCTTTTCTCTTATCTTTTGAACCTTTGCTGGACCTCCTCAAATAATTCAAAACTAAAATTAGCCAAATTGGTCCAGCTGTTCTCGAGTTTAACGAGTCAAACGGAGAGCAATTGAGTTTTAGATAGAAGAAGAAGATCTAAACAATTATTGGCTATCATTTAAAACATATTTACGGCTTTCTATAAAGGTACCTAAACGTTACACGATGGCATGATGGTATAGATACCAAAAAATCCTTACTTCCTTTTTATTATTTTTCACAACAATGACAAACTGAATAAAAATACTATGGGAAAATTGTGTGTGTAAACAAGTGGACATGGCAATAGAGACGGAGCTAAAGGATGTGCGTCGTTAGCGCGCTCCTGGCAGGAGGCAGGACCCACTCTACTCTATTGATTAATGAAATGTCTTTATTGCATAATGACAAGATTCAGTGTTGTTGACTCGTCCAATCTTCCAGTAGGTGGTACAGCGACAGTGACATAGCGACGCGAACACTCTGTTTTATCTGGACATACCTATAGTACAACTGTGGAAGAGTAAATTCCATACATTGAAGATATTTAAAAAGAAATATGACGTAGGCGGATAAAATAGTGGATAACATAACAAAATTTTAAAATGTTTTGTCAGGCTGTCTGTATCATTTATACAGTCATGAAATATGTGCTTTACAGATTGTGCCGTAGTTTTTCCCAAGCAATAGGTTTTGCAGTTGAAAAATTACGCACATAACAACAGTCAGTATAAAGGGACCAAATAGCTTGATATCTCGAATGATGAGAAACATTTATATGAACAGGTCATTTTAAGCTGGAGTTGTAATAAATTCCAACCATATTAATAACCTAATAATAACCATAACAATAATACCTATTGTGAATAGAAAGTTTGTCTGTCTGTTACCGGATATTTGTGCTGGTTTATTATTATTTTAAATCGGGTTACTACAGGCAATCGTGAACGAAGAAGTACAGTTAGGTACGAACGAATAGCAATGAATTATACAAAATTACAAAGTACAAAATCACTCTGTGGTCTAGCGGTCCAGTGTTGGACTTCACTTAATGAGGTCACTGGTTCGATCCCCGAGACGGGCCTACAAAAAGAGTTCCAGTTTCTCTATCTCGATAACTGTTAAATATTCCTGTACCTTTAATTGACTATTTTTTAACCGACACTAAAAAGAGGTCAACGCGACTGCATGTTTTTTTGTACGTGCGTTACGCGTTTATAAGGCCAACAACGACGACACGACATCATTGGTTATGAGGCCATAGACGAAAATTTATGAAACAATCAAGCAAATTAACAATGTACGAGTAAAACTCGAAATCCACGTATCGGATAATACTAACGTTTTTGTGGGACCATCTCGGAATCACTAGTCGTATTTTTAAAAAAAAAAATACTTATCCTATCGCGACGTGTTAGTGAAATAACAGAAGTCGATTTTTGAAGTTTTACTCAAATTATTTAACGTTATTTTTGTTTGATTAGGAACTGTTGTGTTGGGTGGAATGGTACACTAGCACTAATAATAGTACTTTCAACTTCTTTGTCATATGATTCAATTTTTCTTAGTGCAGTAATTATTTATATAAAACTATCTAATAAAAAGTTAGCGAGCTAAGGACAAAGTTTTGCATTTTTTAGTATAATCAGTTCAAGGTAGTCTAGATATATTTAAATGAACGACCTCCGCTCCTTCGTAGACTAAATAATCAATTATTATTAAATCTATCGTCCGTAAGCTATTAATAAAATTCCCAAAACATATTGTTAGGCTTTATGTATAAATATAAGAAGTATGAAGTACCTACCGATCCTCGAGGTACCTGCTATATAATAGATTTTCAAATAACTTTCCTTCTTCACATTAAGAAACAAGTCAACCTCGTGGCGGCAGCGATAACTGCCACGTTTTCTTTAAGTCCTTTACGGGGTAGGCAGAGGGTATCGAGTGTCAAATCTCAAGATCCTTGCAGACCCTTTTCATGCAAACATCCTAGTTTTGGAGACTCTTGACACCAACCTCGGACAATACTCTAGCAATTAAATCGTAAGATATCAACATAGGTCTTCAATCCATTCACATCGCACTATCTTTCCTATTTAATGTCGCCGCCATAATATGAACATATTTTTATGGTGAAAACTTACAAATTCCAAAGCGAGGTTTTAAGTCAAAAAGCTAGACTCGCTTTGCATAATTCTGTGCTTATTCCAACGTTACTGTATGGAAGCGAGAGTTGGGTATGTCAGAAAGAGCATGAAAGTAGGATAAATGCGGTCGAAATGAGAGCACTACGGAAAATCTGTGGTGTAACGCTCGCTGACCGCATTCGTAACAGTGAGATCCGTGAAAGAGTAGGTTTGAAAGAAAGTGTTGGTGTTAAAATGCGAAAGGGCATGCTCCGCTGGTTCGGTCATGTGGAAAGAATGACAGATGAAAGATTGACAAAGCAGATATACAATGCGAATGTGGATGGATGTAGGTACCCGGGGAGACCAAGGCTGACATTTCACGATCAGATCAATCGGATATTATCCGAGGGTGGTGTCAAGAGTCTCCGAAACCGGCGTGTTTGTATGAAAAGGGTTATGAATGTGAAGGAAGCAAGACAGGTTTGTCAGGATCGTGAGGTCTGGCACTCGATACTCTCTGCCTACCCCGTAAGGGACTTGGCGTGAAGATATGTATGTACTTACAAATTTTTAGTCATTTTATTTTGATAATATGGACTTCCTAAAAGTAACGGCTCCTCCTATCAATTAAATACAAAAATATTCCTGAACAAATTACACAAAAATAAATAGATCCAACAACGACGCTACAATGAAGTCAACGATACTAATAATACAATAGAAATATTAAAAAACGGGAATTAAGTAAAAATAAACACCGTATTCAGACATGCTGACATTTAGTTTAGTTATATAAATGCCTACTTCTGTCGGGAATCAAACACGAGCCTCGCAGTTGGTTGGTGGTGTTAGGTGAATACGCTAACCGTTACATCGACAGCACGGAAGTTGTATTCTTTTTTACACTGGAAAATCATTAGCAAAACTTGCACTCTATCTCCTCTCGCTGACGAATGCTCTAACCGTTTGAGCTATCGAGGATTAAACTTTAGTTAAAATTTTATTATAACCTTTCTACATAATAAGTACGTCGATAGTCGGTAGGTAGGTGAAATATTTTCTTTCTCTAAAATTTGTAAAAATTTATGCCAAGCATGGGACAAGTAGAAAATTAAAAAAAGGTTAATAATTAATAGATATAATAAATTGATAAAGTCTAGTTTTCACGTGAAATTTCATACCTCCGATTTTCTGTAACAGTTTTCAGTGTGTGCAGGTGTGACAGTTAGTTACTGACTGTAGTGGTGAGAGCGAGACAAGAAAATGGTAACTGTCCGAACCTATGAACTATTTATTAATTCAACAGCCTCTTAAAAATAGTAAATAAATTAAAATATATTCTAGTGTACCTCGAACATCGAAACGATGTTACAATTAACATTTAAATGTAAGAAAATGCTCGTAAAATACAATGTTTTGATGGTAACATTCAACTTTCAAATATACGAACCGACTCCACCGGACTGATAATGGGAAACGCTATAATAAAATATAATATCACTTTCCTTCCGTCTAAAACTATTATTTTAATAGTAGCTTTTACTTCACGTAAAGTCAACTGTTTGCTAAAAACACACAGCATAAAACAGACCTTTTGTTTTACTGGCCAGTGACGTAAACCAAAGAGATTATAGTTGGATTCAAACTCAAATATTAAATTTACCTATTTGCTTGGACAGTTCAAAAATAAAAAGGCCAAAATATGTTCTAAATAAATATTTGACTAGCTGTTGCCTGCAGCTTCGCTCGCGTTTTCTCAGGAACCCGTTGTACGATCGGGATTAAAAAGAGTTTATATGTTAGGCAAGGCCAAATTCTATCTGTGTTCCAAATTTCAGACCAATCCGTTTAGCCATTCGAGCGTGAAAGAGCAAGAAGCATCCATACATACATACTCACAAAACTTCGCATTTACTCGTATAATATTAGTATGATTATTATTGGATCTGCGGACTGCATTTTGTTTGTTCAAACGCAAGTACAAAATGCATATTTAGTGTAAGGTAAGCTGTGGGCTGGACGGGGAAAGTTTTGAATAACGGCCCGAAGGAGATATTCCTCGATTTCTCCCTACACCGAGGAATGTCGTGACCCCTGGTAGTTAACCCTGTTCACGGAAGAAGTTAATCACGAGCACGGACCCACGCTAGTACTCTGTGACTATGAATTATGATGACAGCGACACTAATTCACATGTCTATTGAAAGAAATTTAATGTATTTTAAATGTGTTCTTTTTTAGGAGAGGTCTCACTATGAATATTCACGTGGTACATTTCATGTCACTTACTATACTGTATTCATTTTTAAGTTGATATGTATAATTGTTTTAAAAAGCAGTATTAACATAATTTACTACTCAACTGCAATTCCATTACGACGCGGACGTCGCAATTTGATCTACATTAAAAAGGATTTGTGAACTGTCCTTATATGTATCAATTTCCATGTACCTTGACTCCACCGTCCATATCGGAATCATGACTTACCTTTTAAAAAAACGCTACAGTCGACTGGTTATCGCCGCGTAACCGCGTAACAAATAGGTATATACAATAAAACATACAGTCGAATTGATAACTGCCTTTTTGAAGTTGGTTAAACATATATTAAATAATGACTGGAATGGTGTTGAATTATAGCTATTTGTTGTTTACATTATTTTGTAAAACTTTCGGTAACAAATCAATCGCATTATTTGGCCAAATTTAAATTGGGCAGTAAGCTGTTAAATAGGCTGTGTACCTACTGGAAAACGAAACTTCGTGATTTCTCAATATTGTATGGTTGTTACTCTATAATATACTTAAACGCCTGACCCGGATGTGATAAACTCTTATATTCAGGAGAAGGACAAATGCAATATTCTATTTCAATAGAAAAATAAATAGGTCCTTGCTGCACAAGCAAGACTCCTAATACATTGTAAGTAATTAATTACAGCCTTATATGGCATTTATTTTATTTATTATTGAATTTAAAAGATTTAACCGTAAAAATGTCTATATTCGACGAATACTTTAGAGTGTACTTGCTCTATTGCATAATAAATACTGTTGGTGATTGGTCTCCTTACAAACGTAGGTACCATCCACTTGCTCTGTGCTCGTGTCATATAAATAAGAGAGCGCGGACGCGGGCGCAAGGGCCGCGGACCGCCACACAAACTGTGCCAATAAATGTCCCACACTTTGCCTATCATACCGAACTTACACTTGAACTTGGAGACGGAGCGAATATGAGTCGGATCTATTTAAACAGCTCTGTATTCCTGGATACATTACACAGACAATTAACATTATTATGACGAACAGCAATTATTTCCTACTCTCACTTATCTGCAAAGCCATAAAACTATGGAATGCACTGCCTATTCACATAAGAAAGGCAAAGATTCTGTCGAGTTTAAGAATTTATTAAAAGTAAATTAACTGGAATGGTAAAATATGCTCCGTAAGTTGACATTTTTATATCTACGGTGTTACGGTTTACGGTTATCTACGGTTGTACGCGTTAGTTTAACTGACTGCTTTTACTTTAAAGTAGGAAACAAGCATTGTTTTTAAGGCAGAAAAGTGTTGTGTCAATTTATTGAAATCATGTCATTTTCAAGTAGGTTAAGGTTAAGTTACGTTTGTACTAAAACATACGTGAAGCAAAAAAGAGGGTGGTGCATTGATAATATTTTCTTTACAATTAAAGAATCCTCTTACTGCAATAATTTGTACTTCATAACGGTGAAACAGTTTTTGCTTCTATTTCGTAATAATTAAATTTTCTAAAATTATATTTACATTTAATCTAGTTATTGACGTGCAGTGAAAATCTCGGACAAATGTTTTATTGCTCAATGGATGTCATTTATTTATGTAATCTCCACGAACCAATCTGGAGAACAGTTTAAGGCCAAGTTCATGTCGCACGGTACGGCCCGGCCGGCCTGGCTACGGTAGATACACATTCATATTCCACTCACATTAAATGTAAACAATCTCTGTCTTATCAAAAGAAATTTCAATGTAAATGCGTAATAGATTATACAATATTTTTAGTTAGGGTTGTCGACATGACTTTGTACATGGTAGACAATAATTTAAAAAATGTGGTTAAACAACGTTTTTGGTTTCTTTCGGGCAACGTTATTTTTTTTTATCAGGAAATAGAAAATACACACTTTCTTTTTTTTGCTGTCCGACCCGGGAATCGAAGCCGAGACCTCAAGAAGTCAAGTCCGACGCCGGACCGCTAGACCACAAAGGCGAAATAAAATAATTAAGCGCAGTAAAACTGCAAAAAACGACTCTAATTAAGTATTGCATTACGAATAAAGTCGGGATTTGATAATTCTTTTCTTCAAAAGATAACAAATAAAAAAAAGTCCAAATAAATGTTATTAACATCAACAAGTAATTTTTCAGTTATACTTGATAATGCATAATGAGCGATAAATTTATGCAATGCTCAGTCTAACTCAAAAATTACATGTTAAATCATGGTAAAATGAATATGATCCAACTCGTAGTTGTAATCATGGCCTATTTTCTTAAAAGAACGATAATTGGTTGTTGGTCTAGTAATCGCGTAACTGACATACAAAAAAAACAAAAAGACATACAGTCGAATTGAGAACCTCCTCCTTTTTTAGAGTCGGTTACTTAAAGTATTAGCAACTATTGGCCATTGCTAATTATCAATTTTAAACAAACTCACTGCCGCCAACCCTAAATCAAATGTATATTATCAAGTCATAATTTTGTGATAAAATTAATGATATTAAATGGTTTTTAAGTAACATTAAAGTAGCTATCTGCAATTTTATTGTTATTTAATTCTGTGAAGTGATTCTATAGAAACTTTCTCGTCGTGTACATACTTGTTGATATCTATTATTACGAGGGTTGTTCCAAAAGTTCGTGGCCTAACCTACATGGAGCTATGACACCATGACTATGGTGGTAGTGTACGGTAGATAGGACTAAAAATTAATCTACCTTTAAATTAATTTATAATAAATTATGAAACTTATGTTCATAAATAAATAAAATGTTTTGGCTGTGATTTAAATGTACATTTTTATAGAAATATGTAACTTCTTAAAATTGACTAAATATTTGCACACCACAATGTGGTAGAAATGTTGTATTCTTAAATATCTTTATAACAACTTTTTAACACACATATTCCGCAAATAAATAATTTTCATTTCATTTCATCTTTTTAAAATCTACCTCATTTGTTAGTATGTGTCATATTGATTTATTGTGCGCAGTTTCATTCCGATACTGCACAATATAAATTTTCTGTGATTATTTGTTTGAAGCAATTTTCAGTAATGGAGAAAATTGAACACCGTGCAGTCATTAAGTACCTCAATAAAAAAGGCCTATCACCAAAAGACAAACATCAAGATATGGTGAGCACTTTGGGGGAGTCTGCTTCATCGTATTCCAGTGTCAAGAAGTGGGTAGCTGAGTATAAGCGCGGTCGTGAGAGCATTAAAGATGATCCTAGGAGTGGAAGGCCTACATCCTCTACCACGAAAGAAAACGTCGATAAAATTTGTGATCTCGTACTTGGTGACCGACGTTTTACCATTGGTAAGATAGCTGAGATAACAAACATTAGTTATGGCCGGGTGCAACACATAATAATGGAAGAGTTGGGGTTCCATAAGGTTTCTGCTCGCTGGGTTCCGAGGTTGCTTTCAGCTGAACAAAAACGAGTTCGATACATAATTTCGCGAGACTGTTTGGAACTTTTTGAGACTGATCCCGAGGACTTTTTGTGTAGATTTGTTACCATGGATAAAAGCTGGGTTCACCACCATACTCCTGAATCAAAGCAACAATCCAAACAGTGGAAAAGATCAGACTCTCCTATACCGAAAAAGCTAAGATCGTTTTGTTGACTAACAAAGTCATGGCTTCTGTTTTTTGCGAAGGGCATTATTTTTGTAGATTATTTACCGAAAGGTCAAACTATAAATTCTAGTTATTATTGTAACCTTTTACGAGGAATCCGGAAGAAATAAAAGAAAAAAGGCCGGGAATGTTGCGTAAGAAATTTTTGTTTCATCAAGACAATGCACGTGTTCACACTTCGGTTGAAACAATGTCTGTAATCCATGATTGTGGCTACGAATTGCTGCCCCACCCACCTTATTCGCCGGATTTAGACCCCTCGGATTATCATTTATTTCCAAATTTAAAAAAAAAAACACTTGGGTGGCTCGAAATTTTCGACCACAAATGAGGTGATAGTCGCAGTAAACGACTATTTCGCCGACGTTCCGGGATCTTTTTTTTTTGGAGGGGATAAACAATTTGCAGGTCAGGTGGAAGAAGTGTGTTGAGCTAGATGGAGACTATGTCGAAAAATAAAAATAAATTGAGACCCACTTTTCTCTCATTTTCTTGGTCGGGCTTAGAACTTTTGGATCCACCCTCGTATATAATAAATTATGTTTATAAACACCTCCAAGGCTCAGTTTTGTTGAGTAATAACAGTAACATAAATTCTATTCACGTCGCGTAACAATAATATTAGAAATGTGAAAGCTAGGAGCCATTACACATTTCCATATTTTCATCGTAAATGGCTAAAGAGATGAGGACGACAGTTATGGCCAAAATGGGCATTAATGTGACATACATCTAAATAAGTACATGTATGGCAAATCAATATATCAAATATAATTATAATAAATATATTAAACATAGTAAAGACATAATATCGACAGGAGAAGGCAGGTAAAGGGAAAAAAAATAAGCTCCTAATCCCGAAGTAAACTCTGTACTATAATATGTACCTGTCCTCCTTCCTGGCACAAAAACAGAAACAAAAATAAACAAGAAATAGTTAAAAGATTTAATATTAATTTCACTGTTGTGGAGGTCTCTACTAAGATCTCTACTAAAAAACCTCGTTCTTCAAATTTTCTATAGATATCTCTATACGGATCACATTTTGTGAAACATAATATATAACTAGTTTTTATAGCATTTAATGTAATTAAATGAGTTCTTAGCCAGTTAGATGTTTTTTGTAGTCCTTCTTCAGCTTTAAGTCGTACAATTTCCCAGGTGGAACCCGCAAAAACTACCACAGTGTCAGTTGATATAGAAAAATATGTGTGAGAAATGTGTGTGATGTGTCTAACCTTAGATTGTAAATCAAGAACAAAATTGGATCAAAAACACTTCCTTGTAGAACGACACAGTTTGTAACTGTATCCTGGCTAATGTATTTAATGATTATAATTCGCTGTTTTCTATTATTTAGATAAATTTGAAAACTTATAATGTAATGCCTTTACCCCTATTCTCTCGAAGCTGCGTATTGGATCGGAGTAGCCACCGGTCTAATGCCTTTTTCATATCAATTTAAAACTGTTAAACTTTTAGGCATTTGGCTTGGCAACAATTAATGAGGCTAAAGTTGTAACTGAGTTCCTTACTAATTCTTTGCCTAAAACCATACTAAAACTGTGAGAATAAGTTAAAAAATATATTAAGACATTTAAGCAGGCTATTGTTTAACTATTTTCAACAATTTTAAAAATGGGCGAAACAACAAATAAAGGACTACAATTATGATACCTATTTCTGTGCTTCCATCCATTTTATGAATAGGAGAGACTATAGCTAATTTCAGACCGTCCGGGAAAAATAATAATAAAAGAACGATGATTTACCAAGTGCGTTAGATTGGGTACGAGAAGATTATTATCATATTGTATGTTTAATATCGTTTAACTAACACAAGCATTAAATTTGCTTATTACATCAATGTGTGTAATCTGTCCAGGGAATATTAACTTACTTTATCGTATGTGTGTATCTTGTGTATCGTATGTTTTATTGGAATATTTAGATAAATATGTAACAGTACAATGGGTAAGATTTCCTCTAGCAAGATAGATTTCTAAACCAGTTCACCTGTGAAAAGGAAACATCAGAAACAAAGACAATCGTGACTGGATGTAGGTTACTATTACCATTAGCCTTTTCATACAAACCACCGGTTTTGGAGATTTTTGACACCACCCTCGGACAAAACCCTAGAGAGTTGATCGTTGAATGTCAACCTAAATCCACAATCGCATTGTACTTATATCTGGTTTGTCAATCTTTCATCTGTTATTCTTTCCACATGACAGAACCACCGGAGCATGCCTTTTCTTATTTTCACACCAACACTTTCTTTCAATCAATCCCACTCTTTCTCAGATTTCACTGTTACGGATGTGGTTAGCGAGCGTTAAACCACGGATTTTTCTGTATGTATAAATCTTAATTTTTTGTTTTATGTGAAAAGCTCATGTTTTTTCTGATACCCGAATCTCGCTTCCATACGACAACGTTGGGATAAGCACAGAATTATGCAAAACAAGTGTAGTAACTTGACTCAAAACCTCGCTTCAAAATAGTTTACCCAGCGCTCCACGCACACTATTCCCTGTACACACTCTCCTTTCTACATCCACCGTGTACCTTTGAACATCCCTGCTAAAAGTACTAGCGAGATATACTCGTACAAATTCAATTGTCCTAGCATTATATTAAGTAACTACTTAACTACTAAAACTATTACATGCGTTCTAGCTATATCTCTCGTTTAACGGATTTGAACTTAGTGCAACGGCTCGCTAGTTACTAGTGTTTTAGTCTTGACTGATATTGGTGTCAAGTTAACACATCACTTAAATCGACAGTGTTTATAGACAGCACCTTTGCCTCATCATCAGGAGAGCCGCATCCTGTTTTTAAAACTTTCAAGCTTCAAAATTAGCAGCAAATCTATTTATTGTTTTACATTACATATAAAAACTGACGAAGACTGCAAGAGGTTGAACATCAAGATTTGTGCAGCAGCTTGCCCTGGTGGGTAGCGCCACCTTAAACGAAACTTCTGTTCACTTTTGAGTTCCAGTTTTGAATATTAGCTAGAAGACATACGAAAGTCAACACTAGGTTGGTAGCGTATTCACATTGGAACGTTGGCGGCTGCGATTTCTTACAATAACAAAATCCGTCTGCATGTTTATCTAAATTATAAAATGAAGAGTCCGTCTACATGATCCCTACTCCACGACGAAGACAACAGACGGTGCAGCCCGCGATCCCACGTAAATCGGTCTAACCGCAACACTCGCCTCACGTTTCTTTATTGGAATGGCAACAATGGATCCACTCGCGGTATGTATACTGTAATCTTAAACATCCTGTGCGTTTGGCAACGGTATTCGAAAATGCTCTCATTGCTTTAGAATAGAAGCATATATAGCTCAAACATAACGTAGCTTTTTCGTGAATTCTTCAAGTATGTTTTCTAAAATTTCAAAGTTAATTTCTAAACTGTATACTTATGCAATGGTTCTACAGCCTGTACCTAAACCTAGTTCAAAAACATTTTTTCTCCTTTTTTCACAATTTTTAAAAGTTTTAAATTCCAAATTCTTATTTAAAATTAATGCCAATTAATAATAATAATAATAAATGAATTAAAATAATATCAAATTATTATTAGCTTGAAGCTAGGCACAGGGAATGTCTTGATAAAACGTAAAATGCAATGCAATTATAATGTACGATATATTCTGTTTGGTAAAGCAGAAAGTGTTATTCGGCAAGAAGGGCTTTTCAAAAAACATCTTTACAATTTCCCCTTTACGGTTTACGCATACAAGAAAACGAGATAAAACCTCTTGTACCAAACTAGCGTTTACTGGAGAGTATGTTTGGTACCTACTTCATTTAATAAGTTTACGCGTGTTAACTTAACGAATGTTAACATTTAAATGTTACCGTTAACCGATAACGTGTAAACTTACAGCTGGGAGTACAGATATTTCGCTCATCTTTATTGTGTTTTGTAATTATTATATTTTGTTTTATTACAACTAATGTTTGCAACTAAGTAGGAAATAACTGATGAGTAATGATAATTTTAATACACTTAGAACTCTATAAGAATGTAGAAGTGCGGACAAACCACCCAAAGGTCGGGACCGCTTAACCTGAACATACATCACCGTGCGCCTGCTAGTATATCTTCAGTCCTAGGCAAAATTGTATGTTTCCGCATCATCTTAATGAAACTAGTACAAACGTTGCATAGTACCTACAGTATAGTTACTATAAATAAATAAATAAATAATAATACATACCTGGACAAGTCACACAAATTGAACCTAATCCCAAAGGAAGCTAATATGCTTGTGTTATGGGTGTTAGTCAACGATTCTAAATCATAGAAATACTTAAATATATACCAGAATAAATTTAATAAGCACCTAGAGCTAGACCCGGAAATGCAGACACCTAAGTGTCCATCACACAAATGCCTGCCCCCGTCGGGAATCGAACCCGACGCGGTAGATCGTTGTAGTTAGGCGTGTACGGTAGTGACTCGACCAACGAGGCGGTCTTATATCTATATCTTATATTATACTAGCGGCCCGCGTCGGGTTCGCACGGCTATGAAATATACATTCCTCCTCCTTCCTCTTCAATAACTGTATCTATTTAAAAAACCGCATCAAAATCCATTGCGTAGTTTTAAATATTTAAGCATACAAAGGGACATAGGGACAGAGGAAGCGACTTCGTTTAATACTATGTATTATAATAATAGTACATAGTTTTAAATGAATCGACACAAAACCCTCCACTTATCTAGAATCCCATTTGAATCTACCTACATATATTTTGTGATACTCTCACGTAACTCAAGCACACATATCTCTTATTTTGTCACATTACAGTTTATGTAAAATTTGCATTTTTTTTTACATTTCCTAGTTGTGCAGGATTTCGTAAATCAATGTTACTTATCCTTGAATAAGTGAAACTTGAACAAAAATTCAAAGTAACGATCACACGTGTTGCGGTAACACACAGAAAAAATACAGGCCGGCGGACACACAAACAGTAAAAAATTACATATATAAAACATTCCAATAAATATTCCGATTATTTTTCTGAAATATTTTTTTCTGAAAGAAATTTTCTGAAAGAAATGTAAGTAGTTAAACTTGGGTATTCTTTCAGTACCTGTCATTTCAAAAAAATAAATGTTTAGAGCATTCGTCGGCTTGAGACGAAAGGTTACAGGTTCAAACCCTGGCTGGGGCAAGTTTTTTTCTCTCTTTACAATTTGTAGAAATTAGATATGTTTTTGTGAGCAATATATAAATATCCCTAAATAAATAAATAAATAAATAAATATCCCTGGACAACTTACACTAATTGAATCTAACCCCAAAGTAAGCAAATTATATGCTTGTGTTATGGGTGTTAGTCAACGATACTAATACATAGAAATACTTAAATAGATACCAGAATAAATTTAATAAACACCCAGACCCGGAAATGCAGACATCTAAATGTTCATCACACAAATGCTTGCCCCCGTCGGGAATCGAACCCGAGCCTCGCGGATGATCGGTGTAGTTAGGCGTATACGCTAGCCACTCGACCAACGAGGCGGTATATAAAATAACTAACACAACATTATGTAGATGCGGCGACTCCCCTAATCTTGTACAGCCAACATTATCTCGTATAAGCCTTTTATGGAAAACAGTTGTGATAATATGATCAAAAATTTTACGAGTTACGCCGCGGAGGGTAATGGGCATAATAAAATTTATTTACTGTTCTCGGCGATATGAATCTCAATCTGTTGATAGCGAAAGCTGTATATTATATTCCCTTGTAAGTTATAACCGCCCCTAAATATATAGCCATAATTTATAAAAAGCCGTGTCACTAATCCAGACTAGGAGAAGAAAGAAAAAAAAATAATGCAATAAAAGAACCATTAGTTAATCGGTAATCAAACTCAAAACATCACCACCACCGGGACAGGGTTTCTCACGGGAAAGGGCATTTGTGTCATAAACGTAGAGGTCCCTATTTCTGGTAACGTTATTTACTCGTAGTATTCATAACACAAACATATCATTTTCTTATTTAAGGTTAGATGTTTTGGTGTAATTGTTTTAGATCTATTTTCATTAATTATCGTTCGACGATGCCGCAGGCGTGGGCTATAAATGGGCTACGGATTGTTATTACAGAAAGTATACAAACTGGTAAATAGCAGAGCCGGCGCCACCTCGCCGCTAACGGTAATACGAGAAGGCTAACGTGAGCTTACCCTACAACGTTCGATCCCATGCTAATGGCCCCCGTGATAGACGTATGACATTATAGAAAGTACGAGTTCATTATACATGTTTGTCAACAATTTTTTCATTTATTTCATATTGATATTTCATACAAATATTTATGTAATCTGATACTGGCGTAGGTATCACAAACAATCGATCTGACCCCAAAGTACAAGCAAAACGCGCTTGATTTAATCATAAAGATGCTATTACACATAAAATGTACACACACTGATAACGAAATTCGTTTAATAAACACCCAGACCCAAAATTACAAATATGCACATCATACAATTGCCAGTCGGGAATGGAACCCTAGCTTTGTCGATGGCGAAAGTTAGGCATGTACGTTAACCCCTTGACTAATGGGACAATGTTAATTTTATATACTTATGTAATTTTTCATTGTACCTAAAACAGTCATATCACAAGTAAATAGGTAAAACCCAGACTATTTTCGGCAAATACAACATAAAGTGAGTGCTCTTAAACGAATCCAGCCACATTACTCGTCATTTCACTTATTAAAACGTTCCTTAACAGCGCTCTTGAATATTCCGGGAGCGTAAATCCCAAAGTTTTATTGAATTAAATATAACATAAATGTGTGAACTATGTGTTATATATATTCGGTTTATATATTCATTTTTTGGTAAATGTGAAAATTTATATTTTGTCTGGCAAAACAGCCTCTATAGACTCTAAAGAACGTTATAAATGCGTATATTATGTATGTAACCGAGGCGGAATTTTGTCGATTATCGTATTTTCTTGATCGAAATACTACAGTAACAAAAAGCACAGGTATAGCGATACTATCGACACCCTGGTACCACAAATCTACCACAAGTTAACCTAACCGTTGGAGATGACGACTATAGTATCCGTAGCATTGCTATTCTAAAGTAGATGTAGGAACGCACCTCGACACTGGGTGGCAAGCAAGCAGACGAATGTTTCTGATATTAAGAAATTCATACCGCTTATAGTTTTTGTATGATATTATAAGGCAAACAAGCAGACGGATTTCCTGATGGTAAGAAATTCACGCCGTCTAAAAACACCAATGGTGGTAATGGTGAGGCCCAGATGTTAGGCCTAGAGCAAAAGTAGTTTTACGGGCTACCTTATCCTCCGGACCCGAAACACGTCAACGGCATGCCCTGACGTTGTGGCCGCAGGATTAGGTAAGTCGGTGGTACCAATCCGGGCGAGCCGCTGCGAAATTTTACCACCTAGTCAAATGTCACTTTGTCAAATTGTCAAATTGAAATTTCCCCGTGTTGGTCCGGGCTCCTTTGTAGAATAGACCATCTGCCTTCCTTGCCAGGCAGCTTGTAAAAGGCGAGCATAGGCTTACCATCACTAACACCGTGACATCCGACTAGGTGATAGAGTTTGGCAGCGACTCGTCCGGATTGGTACCACCGCCTTACCTATTCCTGCCGCCATAACGTCATGACGTGTTCCGGTTCGGAGGGTAAGGTAGCCGGTAAACTTACTTTTGCTCGAGGCCTAACATCCCGGCCTCAGGTTGTCAACGCACCATTACCACCTTTGGTGTCTCTAGGCGGCGTGAATTTCTTACCATCAGGAAATCCGTCTGCTTGTTTGCCTTCCTATAACATAAAAAAAAATTGTTGTCTAAACCAGAACATGACGGTAGCGATCATTGACGTGTGTCACACAAATGTGTACGGTGGCGCTTCTTAACCGGTCTAACTAAAACTAAATCATGGCAGGACTCTACCATCATGAACGTAATATGTGTTTATTTTTCGCACCACAACTAATCTGAAATTATATTTATTACAGGTATAAATAGCCAAAACGAATCTCCAATGGAACGTAAGTACGTCAAAGGATTTAGGATCTTGCTGATATCATAGTGTTCTGACATCGTACACAGAATCGTACAGAAAATTATTGAATTTTATTTATTCGTCTGGAAAATGGACGTTGATATATAGCGAAATTGGAATGCAGTTAAGAACATGCATTATTGGATACTCGAAAGCTCCGTTGAAAGTTTTGCGACCAGAAAGCTTGTGTAGCTGATTCATGGACAAAGTTTACGTTAACGTTGTCTTTGCTGCCAACATTTTCCGTTAGGACATGTTTGTTTTCTTCTGTATAAAGAATTATACTTATACAAAAAGTTTTTGAAGTTTGGATTTTTTTTTTGTTATTAGTCAAAATGATTTAAAACATTATTATTTTAATGAGGCAAGGATAAAAATGTTTGATTTGTGCACCTACTAAACATTTTGCGTAGAATAATTGTTGAATAATAATAAAAAAGATAACGGGATGTGCAAAAATATGTAATAACTGTCGTGTTTAACATTTTTCTTATTGAAACCTTGTGCGAGTATAATTATAGAATATATTAAGTATAAAATTTACACCTGTATTATAGAACTATGCGGAATAATTAAGAACTGAATCAGGAATTGAGAATTCCTTAAGTTAATGCACATTTCCGTGATGGTTTTACACAACTTAACTATCTCTTTTATGAAATAAATTGTTTTACTATCCACCAAGGTTCTACAACATATCGCATGGGCTCGAAGTTTTAAATGCGAAATCAAACCTACAAATACTTTTTTAATCGAAAATTGATCATAAAGTTTGATGAAACTTATTAGCTTATAGCTTAGATTTCAAATTGTACCATTTCAAACAGTGAAAATCCGATCAATCTATATATCCGATCAATAAATATATTTTCTTTTCTTTTCTTTTCAAGTATTTTATCTGAGATAGACGAACACCCAGACAAGCTGACAAAAAGATAACAATAAAAAAATTGTTTTTTTTGTTATTAATATTTCTCGAAAATGTAGTACTCGATGCAGCATCTAGCAGCTTTTTTACAATAAAATAGGTAGAATTTACAAGTTTATAGAGATACAGTAAAATAAATTGTTTCAGTGTTTATATTCATTAGTATCTTTGGAAAATGATGTTATTGATATTACTCACGTCTATTTTTAATAACACTCAAGATAAAAGTCAGAACATGATATAATGATAGATAATTACGACTATACGATTTATTTTAATTTAGATAATGTTCATTATCAATGTAGCTTACTATCTGCACACGATAATATCTTATGTACCAGTTTAATAATGTCCCATCGTTTTTTTTTAAATTAAGACAGTACATATTATAATAAAAATATTATAACATTCAGGTGAAATTATGTTTGGAGTACTTAATAAAACTTAAGGCGTTTCACATACTAAGGAAAAGAAACGAGATCGTTAAGGGATATGCAAAACGACATAATTGCGACAAAACGCACGGTCGGCGTGGGAGGGCAATACGGGAAGGAAAAGATAGCTCGTTATTCCCAAACTTCAACACTCTGGGATTTTGCGATAAACTCGTCGTGCCCACTATATACATACAGTACATACAGTACGTGCTTATTTGGCGGTGTGAAATGCTTGATTTTATAAATTGGTGCCAAGTTAATTAATACGCGGCTGCCAACACTATTTCCTTCAGCATACAATGTCAAATGGCATCGTTTTATTTATTCCAATTATGTTTATTGAATTGATATTTTTATAATTTATTTTCCCATAATCTTTCCGAAAAAAAATATATTCAAGAGCTTTACTATGGATTTTTTTTGTAATGTTTTCAGTAAAAACGCACAGCTCTTTTAGAAATTTGTTCAGTTTACGTAAAGCTGAGATTATTGCATTAGGTAAATTGATTCAATCAATCAATCAATCAATCAATCGTTTAATTGCGTAAAATGTGGTACAAATATAATTGCTGGTGTATAATATTACATATATGTTTATAGTTCTACACATTTTGGTCAATAATTTGACATGTAAAATTAGTTCACATTAAATGTGATTATTATCATTTAAATAATTATAATAACAATTTAGGTATAACATTATATATAAAATATAACTAATTAAATAAAAAATATTGATAATAAAATCCTTTTATAAATACTTAACAATAACAGTGAAAATATAAAATCTCGAAAAAATAACGATAATAATTAAAATGTTAACATTTTATGATTGCTTATCGTACACAATACTGAATTGACGAAAAACTGCTTGAAGGGTTCCTGAAACTTTAATTATGTTTATAGTTACTACTATTTAAATACAGCAATTATTATTAATTGTATAGGAAAACATTTACTTCACTCGATTCCTGATACCAAAGGACCGAGGACCGAGGAGGAAAGGATTAATCATTACCGAAAAGTACAACACTTTAAACACATTTGAGTACCTGCATAATATGCAATTTAACAATAAGTAGGTATAACGTACAAAAAAAAAATGAAAAAAAATGTATCTTCACGCCCATATCCCCGAAAGGGTAGACAGAGTCGCAACCAGGGCACCCACGGCTAGCCGAAGACACTAATTCCCACAATGTGATAGGTGGCAAGCCTATCGCCAACCGGGCACATATTATATCCAATCCCGAGCAACTTTTTTTCTATTACAAAATTGGAAAACCCAAATTTTTCTATTTGTTGTTCGAACCCGGGACCTCATGCAGTCAAATCAAACAACTGAACCACCAAACCACAGAGAAAATAACGGATCCTGACTAAGGTACCTACTACGCTTAAGCACGTGGGACGACCAGGATTAGGTAAGGTCAGGATGATGTTGGGGATGAATGAAAACATACCAACAATATATCAATGCCACTATAACTACGATAACTTTAAACATTATCTAAACATCACATTACACACCACGTGAAATAGTAAATACAACAATGATTTGAGCTCATCAGCAGATGTACGTAATATTCAGATCCGTTTACCCGAAATAAACGTGACCGATGACGACACTCGAGACATAAGGTGGTTTCAGACGTCGACATTTTGGTACTACGTTTTAAAAAAATTTCATTCGTCAACGGACTCTACGAGTACTTGTCGTCAGCTACACATGTAAATCTTGCTACAGTATGGTTAACAAAGCACAACAAAGTTGATCGTGTTCGTACCATCGGTTTAAAGCGTTTCTGTTGACCAAAATTTTATAAAATTTTGCTAATGTCACTCACCATTCATGGATTTTATTGCTAAGCGTTCGGACATTAAATGTGATTAAATATCAAACATAGGTACACGCGTACATCATCACAAACTCTAGTTTATACAGCATTCATATTACTATATTACAGTAACATGTAAATTAATGGCAAATAACGTGTGTAAATTGTTGGCCTACGTTACTAGTTATATGACATTTTCTCTATTTAGTTTAAATATGGAAGTCTGTCTGTCTATACCACTTTCACGGCTAAACTGTTAAACGGATTTTAACAAAACATTTTTTCTTGCAGTGCAAAAAAGTGTTCTTTCTTTATAGCGACAAGTACACATAACGTTATACCAAATCAGTATGCAGACTTGCTCGTGCGTGTATATCCAGCTTAACAGACTAAAGCCATACATACATTCGGTTTAATAATCCCGATTTTGGTTAGCCCGATGACATTGCATGGTCCATTAATAAAACTTATCTCAACGCATTTGTTGGTGACTCATCCAGTTACACTTTTTAATAACTGCAGTGATGATCAGATTATGATAAACACCACGCACAATGTACATCTTTCTGTTAAGAGATAAATCTAAACCAATTTCCCAATGTCGATGAGTGTTGAATTGGTCGATAAGATTACTAGGTGGTAGAGTTTAGCGGCGACTCGCTCGGATTGGTACCACCGCCTTACCTATTCCTGACGCCATAACGTCATGACGTGTTCCGGTTCGGAGGGTAAGGTAGCCGGTGAACTTACTTTTACTCGAGGCCTAACATCCCGGCCTCAGGTTGGCAACGCACCATTACCACCTTTGGTGTCTTTAGGCGGCGTGAATTTCTTAATATCAAGAAATCCGCCTGCTTGTTTGCCTTCCAATATCATAAAAAAAGTTCCTTTTCCTGACTTGTTATTTTAGGAAGTTGTGTCTTTCGTAGAACCAAAAATTTAATGCGAGATCTTGGATATAACATTTTTATTTGCTTAGGCGAATTTATTTATCGAATATGGTTTTAGACTGACTGTCGTCATAAAAACAGAGAGAAGTTTTGCTTTGTCAAAGTTGTGTTAATAAGTAGCCTTAACATTTTGCGATATCTTATCCGACCGTGCTTACCAGTGCTGTGGTATCTTTGCTGTTAGGATTAAGATATGGATTAATTTTTAAACCAACATCCCACAGCATATATGAAATGTTTCTTTTAAAGTATAAATCAATTTTGACCGCCTCGTTGGTCGAGTGGCTATCGTACACGCCTAACTACATCGACCAACCGCGAGGCTTGGGTTCGATTCCCGACGGGGGCAGGCATTTGTGTGATGAACATTTAGATGTCTGCATTTTCGGGTCTGGGTGTTTATTAAATATATTCTGGTATCTACGTAAGTATTTCTATGTATTACTTTCGTTGACTAACACCCATAATACAAGCATATAATTTGCTTACTTTGGAGTTAGATTCAATGTATGTGACTTGTCCAGGATTATTTATTTTTATTGAATTATAACAATGTGTGCAGTTGTATTAATTACATACTTAGATACCAATTAAACAAACGCCAGACAATCTGATGTGATTAGTTTAGTATTCATTCCTGTCTATATTAATATCCAACAGGAGGCTATTACGTACGGTACCTGTCTCCGGGAAATACCATATGGACCGTTTGTCTGTAACTCGCGCTGGCCCGGTTATAATACAGGAGTAGTTACGTTTTTATCAGAGACGTTAGGGAGGTAAACAAGTGGATATATCGTAAATCCTAATAGTATGTTGAAGTGAACGCTGCTCGTAGGCACAAGAAATGTTAACGGTGCGTTGCGAATCTAAGGTTAGAAATTGGTAAATTTTACTACTCTAACATAAGTCATGATAGTGAAGCCAATGCCGAATAAAGGGTAATGTCCTAAGGGCTAATGTGTTGCTAGCCGGGAGGCTTTCACAAGGTCCCTAGATATTCAATCTAAACGGTTTTTGAAATTATATGGTCAAATATTTTGTCGCTCGGATCTCACCGAGGGTGGTGTCAACAGAATCCGAAACAGGCCTAGGTAAGTGTATGAAAAGAGCAACAAATGTAAAGATGATGGGTACGTCTGCTTGGCACTCAATGCTCATCTAGGGGCTTAGCGTGCAAATATGTATGCATGTATTTTATATTTCGGGAAAAAGTAAACTTGCAACATATTTGCTGCAGTAAAGGATAAATTTATCTATTTAATGCAAAAAAAAAAACGCCAATTTATTGATCGTTTTACATTCATTACAAGTTCGTCTCAAATCCTTTTAGTAGGAATATAATTAACGAAAGTTTTGAATATACTCAAAAATTATTGACGGTCGCAAAGTTTTTACAATTATTTTGACAAAAGATCTTGTTTTTGTTAAATATACTAAACGACCTGAGAACCTACAGAGAGAGCGCACAGAGCATTTAACTACATTTTGTACCACCGTTGAACCATACCTATATAAAGGTAGGAAGACAAACGTACTGTACGCTATCGCGATCACACCAGTGCCCTTAACCTACAAGACAGATCACGACAATGACACACTGCCATATTAGCGGACAATGACGGGAGTGAGTAACAATATTTAAAAGATCATAAAGTAATCGACTTTATGAAAATATTTTTACGAATAAAAATCATATTTAATCGACTTAAAAAGGAGGAGGTTATATGTTCAAGGCCTTTATATTTTACTAGCGACCCGCCCCGGCTTCGCACGGGTGCAATGCTGATATACTAAATACGCTACAGAAAAACTGTGAACGTTATACATAAAAACCTTCCTCATGAGTTACTCTATCTATTAAAAAAAACCGCATCAAAATCCGTTGCGTAGTTTTAAAGATTTAAGCGTTCATAGGGACATACAACATGACACATGACAGAAAAAGCGACTTTGTTTTATACTATGTAGTGATGTATGTTAGTCGATTTCTCTGTCATTGGAGAACATTTTTTTTTAAATAGCGTACTCCCGAGATGCACTCCTGAAGTCTGGATTGATGATGGAAATCGAAAAAATACTTCTGTTTCCGTATACTTAGACAAAATAATGTTTTATTGCGTTCAAATTTATTTATATAGGAGATGTGTTCTTATGTGTCATTCACAATTGGCTGTCGTAAATTTGGAACCGGTTAAAGGGAAACTAAAAGCTTAGATTCAAAACGTTTTATCCATATTGTGTATGTATCGGAATGATATTCTAAATTTGAATTTGAAGATATTATACTGACCTGACTCCGAAGAAAGCAAATTATATGCTTGTGATCTTAGTGGTGTTAGTAACACTATTTATAACTCAAGAACGGCTGAAACGATTTGGCTGAAAATTGATAGGGAGGTAGCTTAGAACCGGGTCAAGGACATAGTATACAAGAAGTATACTATTAGATTGTGAGGAAACTGGAAAAAACAACATTTTAATTTTTCCCGTACAAACTAAAGGGGCCGAACGAAGTTTTCCGGAACAAGTAATATGTAATAAACATAGCTACCTACTCATCTTCCATACTTCTCATATTAAAATTTATTTTTAGGGGGGGGGNGGGGGCGCTTTTTACATGTCCTGTTCTGAACGGAAACTAGTTGAACTTATGATGTCATTGAAAATCTCAGTCAAATCAATGGTATTCAAAACATATTACATACCTAGGTACATGGCTAAATGTTTTTAATTCTCGAAAAATGCGTGGGTAAAGTCGGATGGCAGCCGCTGCTTAGATACTGTCCCGATAATTGTCCCCGTTGTGTCCCACGGGACCGCGAACAAACCTTCACCTGTAGGACCAACGGTTGACAGCAGCAGTCTTGTTATCGTAAAAATCTGGGTTGCCGTATGTGACATTCCAAATTGTCGTATTTTAAGGAAAAAAGTAAGAAATTGCCGTATATATTTTAAAAATATTTATTTCTCATTTGTTTCTTCTGCATAAAGGTTTCTTATCGTCTGTAAATATAGCTTTATAATCATGTTAATCTTTTGCATAATTCTTCCTGATTTTCATTTTGTCACTTCAATTTTGACAATTTAACGTCACCTACGGTGCACTTTGCTCTGTTTATATAATCATCAATAGGAGCAATCCAATCTTTGAAAAATCGCCACTTTCCCACTTTTTCATGTTTTTGTTTAATATGTTTACTCTTTTTTGACGTAGAAGGTCCTTTAGAATCACAATCACTTATTTTATCAGTTTAAACACAGTCAAACACTCTCACAACCGTAGCAACCAAGTGAACTGTTCGAAATGTTTGAGCTATTCGACCGACACTTAGATCTCATAGATTCATAGATAAACCAAATACTTTACTATAATCGTGTTGTCATATTAATTATTTACTGAAGTTAAACAAATGCCACAATGCAGCGATATGAACTGTATTAGCCGAATGTCTGGATTTCCCCGACTATTGGTTGAGAGTGGTACGTTTAGCTGCGCTCTGGTTAAAAAACGTTTTGTTTCACTTATAGCTATTTGCTGTATTTTTTGATACGGCATTTAATGTCCTGCCGTATGCCGTATTCTGTGACAAAACAAACGTGAATTACCGTATATTACGGCAATTGCCGTATCTATAACAACACTGGACAGCAGCTAATAAACTCTGTAAATTTGGAATTGCGTAATGTATGAAGTCATGAATGACTTACATCATTTAGAAACTGTAAACGCCAAATGGCTGACCATTGGATACACAAAAGTTTCGCACGAGTGTGCCCACGCTCTTACGTGAAATTATGTCTAATGTAAACATCCTGTGGAAAATACGATCCAGGTCTAGTTGGCCAAGGTTAAGAATGCGCTGAGTAAGTTTAGCTCGGAATCTGTTTACCTGCATAGCTTTATGGCCGTGTTTACTTTCTCAAACTACAACATTATCGTCTTACATGATAACAGTTTTCGTAATGGTAAATATATGTACTTATATACGTACGTGTATAATGTGTATCTATATATTAATAAGTGAAGCAAAAACTTTGGACCTCTTTTTACGAAAATTGTGATGACGGAAGAGTATGAAATTTGGCACACTTACAGTTTACGTGTAGGAAAAGTGCAGAACGCTAATATTTTTTAACATTTTTTAAAGTGCATTAATTCAAAAAATAAAACATTACACGTACTATCATGCATTGGACACACACAAACAAACATACTGATTATAACGATAAAAGATCACAGATGGCGCACAAACTATAATCATACGGTTTGGAAACAAAGTAGTTGGTTTTGAGAAATGAAGATGGCGCTCTTATCAACAAGATATTAAAATTTATTGTGGTTGAATTTCGACCAATGGGCGACCACTAGTATAGGTAAATTACCAATTTGTGAACACAATATGGCAGAGGCTCCAAACTTTAAACTATGCAGGTAACGGAACACCTCGATACTAAATACACTTTATAATGAAATCTTGTATCAATTAATGATTAGAAATCAAAAATGTAGTTATTAATCAACACAAAGACTTTTATTACAAATATTTTAAAATTAAAGCACTTCGTTTTTAAATTTTATTTTTAAATGTGAAGAATTAAATCGTATCGCCGTTTTTATTAAAAAAATATGTGTTTTAAGTTTTGAAAGTCACATATTTATTCTGACTGTGCTAACAGAATAATACAACAATATTTTTTTCCTTAACGAATAGCATTTTGAATTACACTGTTCAGGATTTCAGGATGAAATACGGTAAAACAAAATTTGAGGTAACAAAGTTTCTGTCTCTTTTTCTTCTTTTCTTTTTTTTAGCTCTCTTTAGACCATAGTTAATAATACAGTATTGATCTCATGCTCTACTTGAAATATGTAAGGGGTCACTTTGTATCTTACGTATATGTCATCATAGCAATGTTTTTAAAGTGTCGTCAGATCCATTTCAGTGTCAAATTACATTGATTAGAAGAAGGTACAACTGTCTTATTTTTATTAACCGACTCCAAAAAAAAATAACATTATCAATTCTACAGCATGCTTATTTTTTGTGTGTTTGTTTGATTACTTGACTTGAATTGATTGGTCAAGTAGACCAATAACGAACCGATTTTGATTATTCTTTTCTGAGAAGATAGGTCAAGATTGACCTAGATTCCGAGGTGTCCCATATTGATATTATCATGACCGAACTAGTAGTTTTAGAGTTATAATTAATAATGCATTAATATTCATCTGTCATAAAAACATAATTGATAATGAAAACGAAAGAAATTTATATTTATATACATATACATTATTAAATAACATTCAAAACTAATGAGGAAAAATAAATTATAAAATCGCTACATGGTACTTAAGTAATTGGAGAGGGTTGTTGCATATTTTCTGTGCCTAAATTATTATCTGAAACGATTTAAGTTTTGCCATTTGCCATTCTTCCGGCGATTAAGTTGACCACCTGATAATATTTTACAAAATCCATCAATTTTAAGTCTCTTTGTTTAAATACTACTTTATTACTGTAATACGTACTACATAGAGGTCACCTGCGAGAACACCCTGTCAATTCAGTTAGCTAGCCAACGACACATCAGTTGGATTGTGTGTTGTCAGTTAATCGACCAAATTAAAATCTCCCTTTATTTAGCAAGAAGTGCTGGGTCACGAGACACTGCTAGAGTCACCCGATCAATGTGTAGGTTTCCATAAGCGTACAGAGTGCTTGCACACAAAATTTTACTGCGCTGTTTAGTATTCTAGTGGATAGACGAAGAACAGATGCCGGTATTGATAAATTTATGTTTTTGCATATAAGTTATTAACTATTTAGTAGCCATTGGATTATTGCCAAGTTAGTACTTGGCTAGATTTACTGCCCAACACCTTTTTGCACAATAATTCACTTACTAAGGATGGAAAATACACATAAAATTTGACCATAAATTTAGTTATTAAGTGTATTAATTATAAATCTTATAAACAGCATCAGCTTAACATAGTTAATTTCGACTGGTTAAGGTTCTCGCTCCTTAAGTAATTTGTACATTTAACATTCAAGTCTCATTATTGCCTCGTTGTAAAATACTACGTCAGACTGACTCCTGACAGTTGTAAAGAAGCAGTGTGCCATTAGGAAATTAAACGTAGAAAATCAATATTCACTTTAATAACAAAAATATGGATGGGTTCTTTGAAAAATAGGACATAAAAAGAGGGTGACTAAATCCCGGTTTCTATAATCAACGATCCGTAATCTGTTAGTATAACCATAAATCTGTTTGTAGGTTGGCTAAAACCAACGACGTGTTGCTTATGGTTTTGTAACCATGGTTAAAGCTAACAATCAATAATGAACGACCGCAGTTTGATTTTTACCTATTCTCAAAAATACTACCTACCTATCGTAAGCAAAACGACTCGTTTCTTTAAGATAGGAACCGGGCATTCGTTTTTCTGTCTACAAAAGCTTACATACATACATAACACCCATAGATTTTTATTGTTGTGTGGGTAAATATCCCAGTCTGAGGTAGATACCATATTTCTAACATCTTTGGTGGTATTGGCAGTGTAAGAAATACATGTCGTATTTTTTACATTAAATATATCCGTTTGTCTGTCTATGACAAAAAAACTAAATGTTGAGATAACAGTTTTCTAATATTGTCGACAAAAATTTACCTTCGATAAGTCATTAATACAAATCTATGTATTCCAAATATTCAGTCCTTTATTATATTTGTCAACGTTTTGGCAGCGATAACTTTATCTATTCTGGTACAGGGTTTATCAGACAGGGTTTCCCTCTCGTTTGTCGTCAGAAAAACAGTTAATGACTTGTCCTGAGGGAAGGGTAACCGGTCAACTTGCGCATTTAGCTTAGCACTCAGACTAAAGGACATCAACATACCTTAAACGTCTATGGGGGCTGTATTCGACAATTGTCTTTTATTATCAAGAGAGAAAAAACAATAAAAGAGAAATAAGTGTACGTCGCAAATACCTAGCCCTAATGAAGAAAAATAATTAACCTGCTGGACTTAATGGTTTTGAAGATTTAAACTGGGTCACTTCCCCTCATTTATGCAATGGCGTGACTGCCTGAAATTCAGAACTAACTTGTACACACAGTACTGCTTTAAATTTAATTTATTTGACATTGTATCATGATTCTAATAATAATCTCGTAAAAATAGATATTCTATTTCTTTTATAGGCCTTACTAGACTGATTTGATTTGTATTATTATAAGTTTATCGGACACGTTTTCTCTCAAGAGAGTGCGTTATTTTGTAATGGGGACAGTATGCAGGAATATTATCACAGAAATCATTAACTTAAAATATACAATGGACAGACTACATAGACGTCTTACAAAGGATGATAATTAATAACATTACCTTTGTTATATATATGCGGCGTATATTTCTTACCATGAGCAATAAAGGAAGGCAAACAAGCGAGCTATTTACTTTAAAACAAAAAATCGACTTAATCCTTTTCTTTGATTCGGTCGACCAGAATTATAAATAAAAAACTAACTTTTAACTTTTGTTTAGTAACAAACTTCCCAAAACGAATCGTTTGCTTTCTTGTAAATATTAAAACGGTTTAATTTGAAATCTATAATATACAAATGAATGTGGGATTGTTGACGCACTGAATGCGTCAATTCTGTTTATGTGTTAATGAAACAATTATCTAGAGTTGTAATAATTAGTAATAAGTTTCATTGAGCGGCGTCTGTCGCGCCATAACTGAGGCTGCTATAATTAGCCCACGGCTCAGATTGCTGGTACGCTTCGTTATTGCATACTTGCCCCATATATCGTTCACGTTGTTTTCAACCAAACAATTGAAGCTCATTATTAACAACAAATCTTTTTACAACCTACTAAATTTCTAGTGTTTATGTCATAAGACAGTGAACAATAGGGCTCCATAGAAAGTACTGGTGAGATGCTATCTTATGGTTTGGATGTCTAGCCACATGTTCAAATGGGCCGGCTACCCGACTCTCCAGCACTGACACAACAATGGCGAGCACTAACGCTGTGACGGCAGGTAGGTATATAATATAAGGCTACGCTAACAACCCGGGCGAGTTGCTGCACATCACTCTACCAGCTAGACATCACCGACTGAACTCCACAGTTGAATTATCAAGTGACCTCAACTTTTATATTATTTCCAGCGGACGGTAGCTATAATCTTACAAATGTATACGAAAGGGAATTTGAACCTGTGTATATTTTGCCATACGCTTATCTTTATTGAGAGCGGAGAGTGTTAGAAAAAAATTACAAATACTAAAAAATTACATGAACTCCGACTATGATTGGCGTCGTGAGACGTGTAATTAAGTATGATATCTACATGTTTACAATATAAACATCCACCAAACACAAGAAATTACAAAATATT
>NJDC01001538.1:303577-366832 GCA_002245475.1 Calephelis virginiensis
GCTCATTATTAACAACAAATCTTTTTACAACTTGAGACGAAAGGCGAAATTTTTTCTTCCTTTAAAATTTTATAGAAATTTGCTAAAGTGCTAAAATAAAAATATGTTATGATATCTACACGTTTACAATATAACAATCCACCAAACACAAGAAATTACAAAATATTATAAAACAAATCCTTAACAAAAGTGGTACGTTATTTTAATATTTAAACAAAACATATACATGCAATTAATCAATTGATTATATCGACAAAATGTAAATCGTCTATTGATTTTAATGTGTTAATATCGAGCACTGCCACCAACACAACACCCACTCACATTATCTCACAGGCGGAACCAGATTTCTGTGTAAGATCGATGATTTTGCGAAGTTAGTCATTGATAAAGTTATCGTTGGTAACTAAACGACTAGCTTCATTGTTTAACTTGTTATCACATTGTTCTAAATTTTATTGGAACGAAGTTCCTTATTGCGCGTTGTGAAACGGGGCTAGACGGAAAAAAATCTCACGAAAAGTTGTTAACGACACTTTTTGCTACAGTAAGCTATTGTAAGCTGTGCGGCGTGCGCATGTTTCTCTGTACTGAAATAATTTCAGTACTTACGTAGAACTCAAGCTCAATTTTAAATAAAATTAGAAGAAGAATTTATATATTCATAAAATTAAGAAAAAATCAATAACTCCTAAACCTATTGTAATTAATCGGGCCCGAGAGTAAATTAACAAAAACTTCCGATGTGCTTCAGATGGATAATCATTTTTAAGACTTTCTAAATTACAAACTCAAAAAAACTGTGCAATCTTACAAGGAAATATTCCAACCCCATGAATTAACTAGTATTGCATCGACAACAGGAAAATAAGCTTACAAATTGAAGGTCATATTCTAAGAGAAGACACGGTTTATTAGCTAGAACAATATCCAATTGTGAGTTCGCATACTCGAATCGATAACCTAATAGACTCCGTTGACATCTCTACACATCCCATTGTTCTTTGGTTTCAGCGTCCTTGCGTCCAATCGAAATGCGATAAGCGTGGAATGCAACTATTCATGCTTGCGAGAACATCTAAGGCACGAACATTTCATGTTTTCGAACGACAATTCAATTTTTTCATCGAAAACGAATTGAAGATCGGACCGGCGACATTAAATAAAGTAATTTGGGGCGTAGAAACCAAGAGAGAGAGAGAGAGAGAGAGAGAGCAAGCAAGAGAGCTGGATATTTAAAATATCCAGCGTTACATTTTCGTCATTTATAACCTGAAAAAACATATTATAGAACTTGACATCTGACAAGATTATATAACACAGATAACACTACTTTTTAGGCAAACATGGTCCCTAACTAAACGTACTAAATTAGAAACAAGTTACTAGAGTGTAAACTGCTTATTATCTTGCTGTAGTGAGTATTAAGATACGAAAATTCAGATATAAAAACAAACGAGTATTTGATTAGTTTTCAAGTTAATTATGAAAGAGAACGCTCCATGTAAATAGACGATAGAATAAATCGAATTTGCATTTAAGGTTTCGGCTGTACCATTCGAGAACACTGAATGTTCTTGCCAAGGTACCGAATGACATCTTGATATAACATTAAAAACCAATAAAACCAAAAAATGTGTTATTGATCGCTCATATACAAAAAGCCTTTTCAAACTTCAAGATGGAATCCTGTCTTTATTCTCAGATCTTTTATTTGTTCTTGTCTTAATCGCTTGGGAACTGATTTAAATATCTTCATTTATTTGTACAGCAATTTAATTCATTCCATTAATGTATTATGAATTAAAGTCTTTTGTCGTGTTGCCATAAACGCTTAATTACTTTAGAAATAATTTATTACGAAATCATCATGAGAAAGGAAATTAATATTTAAGGAAAATAAAAAGTTTTACGAATTGCGGTGAAAAATCTTGCAGATTTGAACTAATTTAGATTTGAGCATAGTACCCACAGAAAAAAACACATCTGTATGTACCTAATATGAAGTTACTAAATATCATTAAATCATGGAGAAATAAATCAATATTGATTTGAAGTATAAAATATAATGCGTAGATTCAGGATTCCTTGGAACAATATAGGTCAACAGCATTTACCATTGATTATTTTGGTTCCAAAATGACTATGCCCATCCTGTCGTGAGTTTGAATATGTAGATGAGGGTGGGTCTGTGAACTTTCCTCGCAAAAGGCTAAAATCCTAGACTCCGTTTGGTTTTAGACGTCGTGTGTATTTAATACTAGCTGCTACCTGCGGCTTCGCCCGCGTTTTCAAAGAAACCCGGTGTGTGATCGGGATTTAAAATAGCCTATATGTTAATCCAGGTCACAATATATCTGTCTTCCAAATTTCAGACAAATCCGTTTAGCCATTCGAGCGTGAAAGAGTAACAAACATCCATACATACATACTTACAAACTTTCGCATTTATAATATTAATAGGATAAAGAAGTCCGTTCGCTTGTTTGCCTTCTAATCCCTTTAAAACGCCTTGCTTCGATCTTCTCCACTAGAACGCTTAGGTTATTAAAATATTTTATTCTCTTAAGCACGTAGGGAAACATATTTATATGTTGCTAGTTCCATAGCACTGCGGAATGTAGGGTAATGATCAAACGTTGTGTATCCAATGGCACCATAAATTGATACGTGCTCTTCAAGTCATCAGTCATAAAATAACAAAGTACCATTTGCAGCAAACAGCAAATGATAGGTGCAATGAAGTCATAGTTTTAATGAAAGGTTTCATTTGATCACACGAAGAGAAATCGCACAGAGAGTCCACTTGATGTTGCACGGTACATATATTACATATACGTTGGTTTGCATTGTACTTCAAAAATTGAAAATAATAAAATAAATATAACTGGACGAACTATACAAATCGATCTAACCCCAGTGTCAGCAAGTTATATAGCTGTGTTATATAAAGGGATGGGTGACAGTCACCAATAACAATACAGAGAAATACTTAGGACATACATACCAAAATAAAAATAATAAACACTCAGACCCGGAAAACAGGCATCGATGTTATAATATGACCGCCTCGTTAGTCGAGGAGTTATCGTACACGCATACACATGTATGAATGCCTCCCTCCGTCGGTAATCGAACCCGAAGGTCACGGTTGGTCTGTAAAATTAGGCGTGTACGATAACTCCTCGGTTAACGAGGCGGTCATATTATAAAACAGTACACTAGTTAACATAATTTTCTGTCAACAAGCAGCATGGATTACAATGTAACAATATATCATATTTACCAAGTGGTGCCTATCGATTTATTTCTGAGATTACGTTAGAATATTATTTTTTTTGTAATTTCAAAAAGACTTTAGTATAGTTAAAACAATAGAAAAATCCGCATATTTATGTAACTTTCTTAATATCTGATTTTATTTCATTTGAGCTAAGGAAACCCTACTAAATAATACAAGAACATAATTTAAATTAATATAACACGTCAGTTGCTGTTATTTAATTAATTAACTTTCAACAGTAATCATTTGAAAACATAATTTAAAAAAAACCCCTTATCATCAGTAATGATAGCAATCGGAACAAAATTTTTGTCGAGACTTCTGTCGAGAGTTATTGTTATAGAAACATCTGTTTGCAGCTTGAGAACTCAATATTTCCACATTTTACATAGAGGACAGTCTGAACACGTCTGTGATTCGTCTACAAGTAGAACAGCCAATAGTCGATTCTGCGTTATGTAATGTCAATAATAACATCGCTATTTTCAGATAAATTAGCACGAATTCTCTTGATATATCAGGAGCAGTCAGGGAGCTGTCATAGTAATATTCCCTGTGTTTAAATATGCACGCTCTCACTACGAACATGTATGCAAATGGAATAATAAATAGTTGAGGGGAATTTTGTCACTATGTGTAAGTTTGTCACTATGTATAAGTGAAATGAAAAATATGTATTCCGTTTCCATGTGTGAAAAAGATGTTAAAAAATTATTTAGGCATCACAACATGTTCTACCAACTAGTGGTATGCAAATGTTATAAAAGGTTATAGTATTTAATTACTATGTACTACTCAACATTTTGTATTACAAGATGAAAACTCCGTCTAGCGTAAACTACCACCGTTTCCAAACTTAGCCAGTCAATACAAGAAACGACAAAACAAAAACCTCTGACCAATCTGCCTTTTACTACCACCATAGTAGGTATGAAATCTTTGAATTCTGCGAGAACAAAAATAGTTTGACATTGAGGTACCTATGTGAACGAATCTCTTTGCTCTGTATCCATCCACTAGAAACAGAATATCAGAAAAGATTTAAGTGTTACTCCAAGTTTTGCAATTTCATACATTACCATTTACTTTTAATTAAAGATAAATGTCTCTTATTTGACTTTTCGGTATACACCCCCCGTATTGGGTACTTACATTTCAATGTAGATAACAATATTTTAACATGGTTGTAACGAAACCGAAACAGGAATCTAGTTAGATGTTATTTTAATATGAATAACAAAAAATGTAAAACATTTAAACGGTTAAATTAGGTACGATTTAATTTTAATGTAAAGTTTGTATGAATAACAAACCGTCGGCACCTTACCGTCAATAATAATCATTAGTGTTAACACATCACAAACATTAGTAGCAAACGTACGTATTTGACATTATATATGACAACGCCAAATGTATCACTTGTCTACTGTTTCGAGGTTTATTGTTAAAGACTAGCTGTGCCCGCCATTTCGTCCGTTAGGAAGTTAAACAAGAAAAGAGTTTTTTGCTTTTTTTCCTTAATTGACGGGACTTTCACTGGCAGGCACCTGATGTAATAAGGAGTAACATAGGCTACTTTTGTTTCAGAAAAAAATCCAAATTCACTTCTACGCGGACGTAGTCGCGGTCATAGCTAGTCGTAATTAATTAAAAAACGAATACAATATTTGAGTTCGATGAACCAAACATGAACGAAGGCCTTGAAAGTAAACGAAATTAAAGATGCTATTATCTTTTAATAAGAACAAGTATTTTTATGTAAATTTATCTTCTCATACACCACCGAGCCCATTAAAACCGTTCCTTTTGTGTCGGTGCGTGAATTAAGTGAATGAGTTTCGTCAACCACATTTTTTGCAACCTGTCAAATTAATTTTGAGTCATCTTTGTTTTGTATGTTGTTAAAGAAATTGTCAACTTGTCTGTAAAATTGATGATCTTAGTGTCGTACGTACGAGTATCGACATCAAATTATGGCAGTAATTGAATAACCTGCGAATGCCGCCGGTGGTACTGCGACTTCAATATGATTTACATGTGCCGAAAATAATCTTTTTATAATCGGCTAAGCTGTTTTCCCGCTGAGGAGAATAGACCACCTGCTTCTCTGCTAAGAAGCTCGTAAGAGGCGATCACTGATTAAAATATAGATTAGTACCAACAAGACCACTTTGCCTATTCCTGCCGCCATAGTGACTGTTATATTCCGGTTCCGAGAGTAGGGTAGCCGGTAGACTTGCACAATAGGTCAAAAAAAATTAAAGACTAAGTTCTTTAGAACTAAGTTAGTAAATTAAATTTTCTAGTTTTTACCTTATTTACTTATTACTTACCGGCATTCAATGTGAAATGATAATATTTTGTATATGTTGCTTCTAGAAGCTGTTTTTATTACAAAATTGAAAAAAAAACACATTTTATTTCTGTTACCCGTCCCGGGAATTAAACTCGGGACCTCATGAAGTCAAGTAACACAAACGGGACGCCAGACCACAGAGGCGAGGCTAAGACATCAAAATAAAATTAAATATATTTAGCATATTTTTTTTATATCCATAAACCAAGGGGATGATATACGGTAACATAGTGCGAATAGAATTCACACAGTGGTAGCCGGTATGTACACCTACTCATGTGATAGAAGGTAATATGTACAAATAATTGCCGCTAGTATCAACAACGTATCGACAACGCGGAAAAGTTAATCCACCAAAAGAAAATCAAAATGATTCATATCAAACAAGTTGTTACTCTTGTATTTCTCCGAAACAAACGGACATTCATAGAGTTGCTCTGATTAATTTGCAGAACAAATCAGGCGTGTAATAATTCGCGGCATGAATCATTCCATTGAATTCTATAGGATTTCGGCTCATACTAAACATCAAATTGATTTATGTTATAAAAAGCTTGTAAAACTCCTTTTGTAATTTATAATAGATGAATTGAAGCAAAAACTAAACCAATTTAAATGTTCAGAAGTAGTTATTTATCTCCAGTCTGGACACAAAAATATTACAATTACCCGATTGGTTAACTATAGTGAGTGTCAGATAAGTCTGCGCGCGAAAGACGGTACTAATGTTGACAAAATTAGAAAAGTGTTAATCTTTAGGTTTTATACAATTCCACTACCAATATTGCCATAGATTAAACGGCTAGCGTAAAACTTTTTACAATTAGTTGTGTTTCTGCCTATCGGCCTTGAAAATACTTAATTCCTTTTTTTGGATTACATATTCATATGACATTTTGAGGTTTATCTCGGTAACAAAAGTAACAAAATATATTATAGGCGAAGGAAAACCAAAACATTTACTTATTGTTTTAGTTTTCAGTTTATATTTTACAAACAAACACGTGTTTTGTAATTAATTACAAAATCTTAAATTACTATTCAAACCGTTACAAGTAGCGATGAAAATAGCACGGTTAACTCAGGACTAAAGACCGAGTTTTACGAAAATACCGTGCTGCTACGGCAATCACCATGTATCTGGCAATATTTGACGAATGTCATAATATTTCAAATTTTTGCCGTGCGTAAATTATCTGGCGTACACTCTAGTTTCCGAACATTTTTATCAACTAGATATATTTTTTATTCATTTTGTTTCTTTTAACAGCCTTAAAAACTAAAGCTAAATAGTTTGTTAATAATAGTTTGTTACCCCAGACCTGTGTTATTCATTAACCCATCCAAATTTATGTACCTGTTTTGTTTGAGTTAACTTCTTGCTTGTGCTTACGTAGCTCCAAACTGAAAATCTTACCACTAATCTAGCTAATACAGGAAAAAACAAACTGATATAATTTCGTGTTATGTTCTATCTTTAAAAATAATTGGATTTAGCCGTCCTTCGCTCGAAACGAGAAGTAACAAATGCGTTTTCGCATCTAAATAATAATATTAACGTTGACATGTTAATGTTAAAGCGATTACCTCCGTAATGCATTTACATTATCGTAATTTGAAAGGTAATAAAAAGAGTGAAGACATGATTTAAATAAGTCAGGTGTCGCCAGCTCCCACGCCGGGTCTGTTCTGCGGTTATGACGTTCCAAGATAGTGAACACAATTAGCGGCGACAACTGGCGGTTAATGTATGCAATTATCATCAACAAGTGAATTAAGAGCATTGGAAACATTTAATCTTATTCGCTATATACTGATAATTATAAAATATTTAGAATACTAGATGTGTCCAGCGGCTACGCCTGCTTGTTGAAGTTACTTCGTCGTCCCACGAGATCTGTTTAAATATATATAAATAATAAAATGAAAAAATATATCCTTGGACAAGTTACACTAACTGAATCTAACCCAAAAGTAAGCAAATGATATCCTTGTGTTATGAGTGTTAGTCCACGATACTAATACATAGAAATACTTAAATAGATACCAGAACAAATTTAATAAACACCTAGACCCGGAAATGCAGACATGTAAATGTTGATCACACAAATGTTTGCCCCCGTCGGGAATTGAACCCGAGCCACGCGGTTTGTCGGTGTAAATAGACGTGTACGCTAGCTACTCGACCAACGAGGCGGTCAAATAATAGCGAGGGAATAAAAGTAGTCTATGTCATGTCAGTCTCTAGTCTCCTAAACTTTGGTGGAATATTTATATGTGTTCGTATGGGTTGCTCTAGGTTGGCAACGCATCTTTACCACCCTTGATGCAGGTATGTAGATAGACGGCAAAATTTATTTATTCAAAACGCTCCTTTGCCTCCAAATTCTATAAAAATACTAATTTAACAACTGAAACGTGCTTCTAACATAAGGTGTAGGTAACTATTATAAAGTTAATTTCCTACAAATCCCGTGTAGAGTTCACAATCCAATTATTCTTTAATATCTCTGTTTTTAACATCATACGCTATTCTAATAAATATTGTTCAGAAACGGTCGTATAATAAATGTTTATTTGTTGTTGGTTAAAAGCAAAAGTAGAACGGTAATACGATACGGTACGTGCTAATTGAAACTTGCCAACACGGATGCAACACTCGTAATATGTACATACTCCTTAAATATTTCTTGTCATAACCAGATGGTAATGTTGCGAAGCGGATTGCCCGGACTGTTACCACGGCCATACCTATTCCTTATAGTTATTCCATAGTCAATGCTTGCCATTGTCGTCTTCTTCTGGACGTTTAAGTAGCAGGTAGACTTACACTAATGGCATCGAATCCCGGCCATAAAACAGCCAGGTATCAATAACATCTATGGTATCTATAGGCGGCGATTTTCTCTTGCCATCGGCGTAGGTCCCTGCTTGTCCCCTATATCTTATAACATAAAAAAATATATATACGGTGTATTTACACCCTTTCGGATCATTTTTTTTAAACCAGTCGATCATAACGTTGTTTGTTCATATTAATTACTAGCTGCTACCTGCGGCTTCGCCCGCGTTTTCACAGAAACCTGGTGTGCGATCGGAATTAAAAATAGCCTATATGTTAATCCAGGTCACAATCTATCTGTCTTCCAAATTTCAGACAAATCCGTTCAGCCATTCGAGCGTGAAAGAGTAACAAACATCCATACATCCATACTTACAAACTTTCGCATTTATAATATTAATAGGATAGGATTGAATAAATGTCGACCGACTTCGCTTTTCCGCGAAACCATTTTGAGAATATAACATGAAGCTTGAAGTTCGAACAACTGCCAAATTCTTATCTTTTTAATATGTAGTGAAAACTAAAGCATAACCAGATAATCACAATCTACCGAAGCTTTTGTGTTGCTTGTCGGTTTTTAACACTCTTTCATCAGTAATGATATGTTCTTTTTAGACTTAGATAAGTCATCATGATTTTTCAATACTTTTAATAAGAAAATTTTATGAAATTGTGTTTTGGTAATAATTGATTAAATACGAGTATAGCGAAAAAGCATAGAAAGTGCGATGCAAAAATTTCTTCCAGCTATCTCAGAATATTATGCGAAGATAAAAAACAATGTAGTAAACAAACATGAAACGAATAGAAAAACGTAATGTTCCGAATTAGTATCTATCTATCTCTCTATCACATCACACATCTAATAAAGTCTGTATCACATTGTGATAAAGACTATAATACTAGGTTGAACCTAGGAGTACTTTACTCCGTGTTCATTAATAAGACATATAAAATATATGTCAAGTAGAAGAGATGTTTCTACACAATATGATGTAGTTTCCGTGAAAAGTACTAATAGGTATTGATTTTTATTTTTTTTATATAAATCGTCTCTGTGGTCTAGCGGTTCAGTTGTCGGACTTGACTGCATGAGGTCCCAGGTTCGATTCCCGGGTCAGGGAAAATTGGGTTTTTCCAATTTTCTAATAAAAAAAAACGTTGCTCGGGATTGGATATGTGCCCGGTTGGTGATAAGGCTTGCCATCTATGACATCATATCGTGGGACTTATTGTCTTCGGCTAGTCGTGGGTGCCCTGGATGTGCCTCTGCCTACCTCTTCGGGGATATAGGCGTGAATATACTTTTTTTACGTTTTTTATTTATAAAATGCACGATGATAATGATAAACGATTATAATTAAGATAACTTTGTGTGGAATAAACGGACTAGATTCCTAATGGTAAGGGACAGACCAACAGAGGTGGAAATAGCTGTGATATTGAGACATCAGCACTGGTATGGTGTTGCCGCGCCGGTCAGGACGAGACGTCATTGTTAAGAAGAAATTAAACTAAAATGGTTGAAACAAAATCAGCCGGTAAATGCACTTTATTCGTAAGTGCCACAAATGAGTGTGTCGTTGAATCTGTCATACAGTTATTTATATATGGCTTCGATTGAGTTCAATTATTGCAAAAACATAAGCTCTACATAACGTAATGTTTGTTTGGAGAATTGGGTCGAGGCCGGACACATCACGTGACCTAGAACAACGTGAACCTCGAGCTAGGTGCATACCGTACATCTCATTTTATCTCTTTTTTCAGTGATTAATTCTAAAATAAACTGAAAATAAATTATAAATATGTGTTACTTATATCACATTTTAAATGTATTTCTAGTTTGTCTTGCTAAAACATGAAAATCGGTTCATTTTGATTTTAAAATATTGTTTCATAAAGTTTAGAGAAGGTTTAAGATATTCGAAAAATAGAAAATTTGCAAGGAAAGGAAGGAGAACAAAATTATTTCCCATACCATTAGTTTACACACATAACTAATGGTATGGGAAATAATTAGTAAGTATGGCGAAACGTTAACTGAAACAACTGGCATTCTAATACAGGTATTTCAATCTGGTTCTAATTTTAGTATATCACAAGCCTAACATTTTTTAAAAACTTCTGAAAGTTTTATGCCATACAAAATTGGGCAACTCTATAAGTTATTTTATGTTATATACAGGGTAACTTTGAAAGGACCAGCCAAATTTTTATATAAAGGGGTACTGGCTTAAGTGGTAGTGCATTTTAAATATTATTGCCAAATAGTAATATTTAACTTTCATTTAAAAACATCTGCAAGAATGTATATGTTGTCACAATATATTGTGCCTGTTAGGCGACAGGACGTCACCAGCCTGCGAATACGACTGCGGTCGGGGGGAACCAGTTTTATACTTTGTATACGTTATAACCGTGTATCTTATATTTTGTGTCAGATAAAAATTGTAAATTGTTTTTTTTTTAATTCTATGTGGAATTAAGAACTCCCACAGTTTTGTTGTCGGTAGAAAAATGATATAGGTTCTGGATGCTGATTATGTAACTCAATTGCCAACTCAAAATGACGTCATTTGTGTTTGCTATCTCTATTGTATTTCTGTTGGTCACTGGAGATAACAAATATAAAACACGTCATTTGACAGCGATTTGATGTATACTTTTCCATTTTAGTTGGTAACTGAGATACATAATCAGCCCCTGGTTTGTCCCGGGACCTCATGTGGCATTACAAAACACAACATCCATAACATTTAAAACATAGCACGCGGAAATATCTGCTCAAGTTTGAGGTATTCGCAAAGGATTTATTTGACTAACGTGGTTAATTTTATTTAAATGTGGTAGGGATCAGCGAGAGAGTAGAGACGATAACGAGCTATTACAATCGTCTTAACGAAAATGCATAATAAAGAAAGTAATTTAATTATGAATGTATACGATAAGTTATTTACGAAGTTATTTCATCATACATAATATATTTGTAATAGAAGTATGCGGACTATGCTGGGGTAATTAATTGAAAGCCCGTCGGCGTCGGTCACGATACGGTGAAAACACAGTTTACTGTGAAAACTGAATTTTAATTTTATTTTAAACTTAATGTATTAAGTTTCCTTCTGACAGTAAATACAAAATGCAAACAAATTTTGAAACCTTGTAAACCTTGTAAAACACATGATTTTTTTAACACATTATGATCAATGTAACTGTACGATTTTTTGCCAAAAAACAATATAGATATTTTATAATTCATATAGGCACTTCTCACAAATTTGGTTGTGAAGGAAGTTGAAATAAAATATTTAGAGCCAGATGTGGAAATTATACACAACTTAAAAATATACGTACTTATGTGTTGCGCAGTTATATTATATAGTATGAGGTTTTCAAATGTAATATACTTAACTATAATAACAGATTTTTTTAGGGTAAGACAGTGAACAAGTACACGGTTTTTCTTATAGTATGAAACAGCCATAGTCTACAGACACCAAAGATGTTATAAGTGCATCACTCTCTTATGGTGAACTTCCAGCATCCGAACTGGAGTACGACAGTATTTAACACTGTGATTATATGGCGGCAGGAATAAGTGATGCGGTCGATCTCCACTCGGGCAAGTTGCTGCACTCAGCGCGCCACCGTCAATGGCCTTGACCTATTTAACCATTGGAAAGGCAACATTGTGTTATTCTATACATATATAAAAATTAATTTCTAATATCCTTGGTCACCGCGTCTACAACGAATGGACAATTAATTAATGTACTAACGGAACAATTTCGTTAACTTTATACTGGTTATTATTATCAAGAGAAGGTTTATGGAACTACTCGTACTAAAAGAACGAAAAATTAAGTTTAGAGAAGCATTAGAAAACTGAAGAAGCCAACCTTAGGCCGGGATGTTAGATGACGAGCAAAAGTACGCTTACCGGCTACTTTATCCTCCGAACCGGAACACGTCAACGGCAAGTGCTAACATTATGGCGGTAGAAATAGATAAGACGGTGGTACCAATCCGGGTGAGTCGCTGCTTCACTCTACCACCTAGTTAGATGTGACGGTAAGCCTATGCTCGCTTTTTACAAGCTGCCTGCCACAGGAAGGCAAATGGTCTATTCTGAAAAGGAGCCCGGACCAACACGGTGAAAGTAATCACCATTGTTGTTAATCCAAAATTACCGTCGGTGCAAATGTTATTTCAATTTTTTTTTAAAACGAGTAAGTTTTTAACCGACTCCATAAAGAAGAAAATTTTCAATTAGACTGTATGCTTGTTTTGTATGTTTGTTACGCGATTACTCGGCTAATAGCTCAAAGATTTTGATGGTTCTTTTTTAGGAAGGCCATGTTTCCCAGTTAATCCCTTATTGGTTTTATCATGATCCGACTACTGATTTTTGAGTTAAGTATACCTAATAGTGCATTTTTTTTTCAATTATCTTGACGACCTCATCATCGATGAGTTTTTGAAATCTTACTGTGATTAATTAATATTTATTGAATTATATTGTTTTAAATAAAATATTTAATTTAAATACATTGGTCGTCGTAAATTTAATGTAAAAATGCAAAAAAAGAAAATGTACCTGTCGACGGGCAGCGACACCCGCGACAGTAAACAACAAACGAAGTGTGTCGTCGCAGTCGTAACTCGTTAACGGTGGACTGGCCGGTGGTGGTGTAAAGGGCCCGTTCACAACACGCGTCCAAATGATACATCTGTTAAAGAGTAAGCCATACCCGTCGTAACAACACTGCGTGCTACAGACATTACTTATCGTTTCAGGTAGACATGACATATTCAAAGTTTAGCAAGAGTTCGGGTTGTTTTTTTTTTGTTATTTTATATTTTTGTGGTACCTACCTACCAAGCAGCGACGGTAAAAAGTAAAGATTCTTTATGTGAGAAAACAGCAAACAAGCACACTGCTCATTGGTAAAAAAACTGCACCCTATAGGCAAGCCTCCTATTATGCCTATAGAGTCCTATCGGCTACCTTACCCTCTACACCGAAACATAACATGACACTACCATTACGACGACAGGAACAGGTAAGTGGGCTCCTAACCGAACGAGTTGCAACACAGAGTTAATAATGATTCTTTTAGCGTTTGCTGACATATTCAAAAAGGCAGATGGTCTATTCTATACAGGACACCCGGACCAACACGGGGAAAAAATATTAAAGAATATTTCTGTAACATTTTAGGACATTCGTATCAATCTTATTACATACTTGGAAGAAATGGTAACGCCATTATTACGATCTTTAAATTCATAACACTTATATTATTAACAAGACTGAATTAATTTTCATGCCCCTATACATATTTTGGTAACTAATTAAAAACATTAGTTTAATTTTACTTCTGATCTCAAAAACCTGTAAAATATATAGGTTTTATATAATTAAATTCCTAGTAGAACTCCAACTGAACAATCATTGTTAATTTTCAATAACTAACAAAAATATCTAAGCAACAATATTCCAGTAAGATTTCTCTTAAATTTAGATAGTTTATTAAATATGTCTATAAGAATCGTGATACATACATACAACATATGCTCAGAACTGTCTACTCATATCACTCGCAAAATTATTCTTGAAGAAAACGCATTCATTCTAGTGTTGTAAATATATTATGTCGTGATGGAATAGTATGTCTCCCTTCAGTTCATATTAGTCTTTGCAAAGTACAAACAGTAGTGTTGTAAATTAGTGAAAATATGCTAATATAGAAATACGAAGGTACCTATGTGACAATTGGGAAAGTTAAGAAACTGACCACAACACTATGTACCGAGTACTTACTAAGTTGTAACAGTTACAATTGTAAATATGTAGGCAAGAATATAGATAAGAGTAATTTAAGCTGAATATGTGTAGTCTGTAAGTATATATGTTTTTATTTTTGCCTGCGTGATGCTTGCTGCTGAAAGCCTGACGAGATTCAGGTGAATTTTAGTTCGTGGTTATCCTAGGACAAAGGCAACCATACTAATTCTGGTAAATATGTCCGTAGAAGAGTTGAAAATAACTAATGCACAAAAATCCAACGGCAATATCTTGTGTAAATGTGCCAAAGTTTGTCAGTCGACTCGGTGGCCGAATAACACATTAACATACCTAGTTAAATGGGCTAATCGATTAGCGTACCGGTTGCGAGACCGTCGTCTATATGGTTTGTATTGTTTCTTATTATCATACGAAGCTATTCCCTGAATATTACGTACGTGAACGTAGTTTATGTAACCAGGCACTACTTCGCAGAAATCCATTATAGCAGATGTATAAATATTGTTATTTCAACAATTTCGCACACTTACTGTTACGTGTAACTAACATAGATCCGGACGCAGAAAACGTTATTAAATTCCTAGAATCCAGACCATTTAATAACTGCAGCATATTTAACAAACTCAACTTCTTGCATCCACCACTAATTTCTTGCAGCACCCACTTAATAGCTGAAGAAGACGTTTCAAACATAGAGGATGTGAAGACTCGAATGATTGACTGTGACTGCTTAACAAGTGACTGCTCGCCATTTTCTTATTCATTGAGACAGATTGTCAACTGAATATGAGCTAGTTACACATTGTATGTTACCTACCTTCTATATTCAGATAACTTAATTACATTCATTTTCCGAAACACTTGACTTTACCATTTTGTTATTTAATAACAGAAAATCGACAATGTAACCGAGATGCAATGTATACATAAATTACCAAAGTCCGTCGGTACGGCACAGTAGCAGGCATTAGCTGTGTGTCGGCGGGACAGTGATATGAAGTTATTGAATGCGCAGTAACTTTAAGGTGGCAATAAAATGAGAAGCTGCCACCTTCACGGTGTGGAAATAGAATGTTAACAAAACTACAGTCTGGCGACAGGCGGGCCCCGGGAACAAAGGGTAATACGTCTTAAACTGGCGTTCACAACAGGTGAGGTCGTATCCGCCCTAACTTACCCGCCTTTAGGGTTGCAAATGACAGAACTTTAACAGGGTGGCATCTTAACATTGATATTAACTTCTCGTTACACAATTACATGCAGGTCTGTTTGAGTAGTCCATGCCCAAATAGACCGTCATCCGCTTTGTTTAAATGCATGTACGAGTATACGTGGTAGAGACCACGAACCAATCCATCCAGCTGCCAAAATAAATCAAGTACTGAAGACCCTAAGTACTATGTACATTTTGAAAATTACTAAAGGAAAACACAGGAAATATATTTATTTTGTTATAGTATGTAATATAATAATATTAAATTATTAATACTCGTGTAGGTTGATTTGCTATTTTCAAGTGAGTTTAATATGCAAGCCCGTTCAGTACATACTCGTAAATGTCAGTTAAAAGTGACAACCCTACTTTAATCGGTATTCACTTTTCTTCACAAGAACATAAATAAAATTCGAAGGACGAATGCAGTTTTTTATTTTCATAACAATAATAACCCACCTGGTTTTATGTGCGAACATATTCAGATTGTTTCGAGTGTTCATTCTTTCATAACCAAACTTCGTTTTAAAGACTCTACCGGTCGTAAATCTCAATTTATGTCGGCGGCGCATTTCGAAGTCATCGGTCTTAATTTTAGATGTTACGCAAGCATTTCTAGAATCTGTAGCGCACAATACATGCGCATAATAAAGCCTATAGTTGTATTAACCACGTTTAACTGTGCTGGAAAATTTCATACAATTTGTAGAGGCCAAGTAATGTTTGAGGTTACATCTATCAACCAAAATTCGAGCAAATCCGAGGTACATCATGATATTACAGTAGCTAAGCCCTGCAGTATGTATTAAACGTTGAAAGTATCTCATACTTTTCGATTCCGATTTGAGATAAGGACCTCGGTCTTTAAGCGGTACAGCTTTACTGGCTGGCTGGCTAAAATCTTTCTTAATTCTTGTCCGTCCTTTTGTGCGGTGTCATACTTTATATAGTTCCATACATACACTTCAATATTCATTATATTTATATTACATTTTACATACAAAATTACTATCCTGTAATCGATAGGTTGTTAATATAAAGAGAAGAATTTGCACGTCAACATAAAGTGAAGCTGAATACACAAATGATACACAAATGAAAGCCGTTGAAAAAATGTATACTGTAGCGTGTGATTGTGCATCCTGGCCCGGCTGGATACCGATCACGTTCCTGGTGGTCTATCGACATTGGGACTGAGAAGTTCCTGCGTAAGGGAAGGGTTTTTTCCCGATCAGCTTCACTGGCAAGCACTGCTGTTATGGCGCCAGGAATTATAATTCCTGTCGCTCTAATTTTTTATAAAACTACGTTAAGAATCGCCTCTGTGGTCTAGCGGTTCAGGTGTTGGACTTGACTGCATAAGGTCTCGGGTTCGAATCCCGGGTCGGGCAACAAAAAGAAAAAAATTGGATTTTCCAATTTTCTAATAAAAAAAATGTTGCTCGGGATTGGATACGTGCCCGGCTGGCGATAAGCTTGCCACCTATCACATTGTGGGACTTACTGTCTTCGGCTAGTCGTGGGTGCCCTGGTTGCCTCTGCCTTCGACTTCGGGGATATGAGCGTGAAGTTACTTTTTTTACGTTAAAAGAGTTTGAATAACTAAGGGGTATCTTCTGATTCTTGTCACCCATATTAGTATTAAAAATGCGAAACTCTGTTTATCTGTCTGTCTGTCTACTCTTTCCGCTGACCGTTGGACCAATTTTAATGAAATTGGATATACATATAGTTAAAGACCTGAGTTCAAAAATCAACCTACGACTATAATTACGGGCGAACTTATCAAAATCTATTTATGCTGACAGTCACAAATAAAAAGCTAGTTTTTTAACTATTAAAAACTTGTCCACTTGTTTGTTTTCTTTCTTTAAAAATTTATAGAAGTGGGCACACGTTCAGTTTTAACTTATAGGAAAGTTTCAAAACTAATAAAAAAGCCGCACGACTTCGAAATCTAGCCTAAACCCTTACGTATACCGTAACACGTAGTACCTTACGTTTATGGTAGGCTAATTTGGCGACAAATTATAATTAATTTATACCTAACAAATAAGAAACCATTAAGAATTCATTAGAGTAAACAGTTAACAAGTTACACTAACTCAAACATCAGTAGTAAAGCTAGATTTACGGCGGCGATAATTTATGTTTACATAAAATTACTATTTGTAATATTAATAAAACTTGTTTGATTTTGGATAGAGCTTTAATAGTAATAGATTTATGAGTATGAATAAATTTTAAAATTATGATTGTAACACGCAGTTGTACAAAAATCAAGTGATATTCGTAATATTTCATAGTAGTGGAAGGCCAACCAGTCGATATGATTGTTGATTACTAGAAATAGAACACGTCGCCAATGATGTGATGGTGCGTTGGGAAGCTGGGACTGAGATGTCAAGTGTTTTGTTTAAAATCTATTAAAAACTAATGATTCTTCCGTGTAGGCCTGGCTCTCTTGTGTCTAGTTTAGACAAGCCTTCCTGCCAGACTGCTCGTAAGACGCGAGCGTTGGTTAAAGAGATCTTTACCGATAAGCCTACTGGTAGTACAGTACTGTACAGTAATTTGCCAGTGTAGGGGTCCACTGCATAACCTATTCCTACCACCCTAACGACTCTGTCATGTTCCAGTCCAAATGGTAGGCCAGCCGGTAGATTTGCACAATAGGCCTAACACCCCAGTCACAGGACGGGGAAGCACTTATAACCTCTATGGTGTCTATAGGCCACGGTTTTCTCTTACCACCAGGAAAGCCGTGTGCCTGTTCACTAACCTCGCACATAATATGTTTAATCTCTAAAGGAATGTAGCAATAGCAAGAACAGGTGTCATGCCGACAGGAACAGTTAAGACCATAGTATAGTACTATGGTTATTACCGGTATTATCCGGGTAAGTTATTTCAGAACAGAACTCGTTTTTTTGCATCAGGAACAAGTTAATATTTTAAAAATATTTGTATCCTTACATCACAACGTTATAATGATAACCTCCCGGTAACACTTGCAGAGGTTCGGATTGCAATTGTATGTGCATCTCAGTATCTCAACATGCGGTTAAGGGAAACGATTACCAGTAATAAGAAAAGTGCGTACTTTAATGATTTGAATGATGTCAAATTTATTGTGCAACTCCAATTTGCATACTAATGCGCTACCGCCAGGTGATCAGCAGCTGTCAGTAGCCGCAGTAACGTCGTCGGTCCCACTCGGTGGTACAGAACCGTACTCGAATGTAATTGAACTATACTTCAGCGGCAGCGAAGTCATTCACTTTTCTTCGCCAACTTTGTAATTAGATAACGTTAGTTTTGATAGTCGTGGGTGACACTTGCGCTATTATTTAGTTAGGTACAATAATAGTATTGCTTAGGGCCGCTTGCATCCAAGTTTTCCATAATTAACTCCGAGTCAGCTTCTAGCCCAGAGTTAAATCAATCTATATTTGAAAGCTTAACCCATTAGTAAATTTAACCTAGGAATATGAAAGCGGCCCTTATAGATTGAAAATTTTGCTTTAACAAATTTTATTTAAATAATGTTATTTTTATTCGATCCCGATTTGCTAAAATCTAATTTAGTTCGTTGATGGTTCGGCATTCGAAAAGGATTTCGTTTTTAACTCCTGACGGAAAAACGTGATAATAGTCATATGTGTAACGTGTGTAAATGAGTGTGTGTGTGTGTCTATTTGTCTGTCCGTGGCATCAAAACTTTTAAGCGGCGTTATCGAAATGACTCTTAGCTACTTTGCATAACATAGGTTTTAATTTTTTTATTTTATGATTATAAAATTCTATAATTCTATGATTTCTTGTAAAAACCTTCAGATGTGCGTGAAAATGAAACAATTGCAATCGATTAAACATAAAGGTGCATGGCTTAAGTTTCAGTACCTACAGTAGCTACAGGTAATGACGTAGTGACGGTAGGTAGTGACGGAGGTAATTTCAAAGTTTGTGTTACTATCTACGTTTATTGTTAATTCGGCCTTATGATAAATTTCTTATACTAAATCTGTAGGAGAGTGAATTCTGTATATTGAAGATATTAAAAAAAAATGCAGTCAACAAAAAATTGGGCAGTAAGAAAAAAATCAACTGGCACTCTATGTTATGACTTATGACTTAAGGAAGGTGGCAGACTACTTTCTGTCCCGCTTATTAAAGGGGAAATAGTCTATTAGGCAACAATTCGTTAACGCGCAGTGCGATATAATTACAAACGGTTTTTTTTTTCAAGTCATAAGTTTTGTAGTTTAAAAGTTACAGACGTAACAACACCCAAAATAAAGTGACCAAATAACTTGAAATTTAGAGCAACATTTAAACATACAGATCGTCATATAAGTAGATACACATAAAGTATATTTCATACCATCAGGAAATCGGTCTGCTTGTTACATTTTAGATCCATAAAATAAAAACTTGGGGCCTATTTCTCGCTTACCATGGTCTCAACCATCTCTACCACTGCCTACCACTAAAATAACTTTACACCGCTGTATCAGTCCTGAATTATCTATACACAAATAAGTAAATAAACCTTTTATATACAATAACAATAGAAGCTGTAGAGTATATATTTTCGTTATTTTATTTATTAGTTGTCTCGCGGTAAAGTACAACACCTAAATAAATTATATAAGATGATTACATATGCGCATTTGTTTAGTTTCACCCGCGTATCTTATTGATTGATGGAAAACCTCATTCTGTCGAAGCTATATTCTCATCATAAATATTTACAACCAACACAGATAATTTTGTATTTAACCTTTAAGGCGGCAGTTAACCGACGTTTAACGCGGTGTCGTATTACGTTCATTTTTAACCAACTCATTTTTTTAAAAAGAAGTTATTAAGTTTGTATTTGTGAGATTCTGGTATCTTAACTTAAAGTTCATGTGCCTATACAATACACATCTAGAAACCATAAAAAATTAAGTGTGTAACTACATTTTTTTTTTATGTTTAATGTAGAAAAACGTCTTTTGTTCTTTTAGTACCTATATAGTTTCATATGGCATATTTCGAAATAATTAGATTTTTATCCTTGGGATTGGAAATGTGCCCGGTTAGCATTACGCTTGCCACCTATCACATTGTGGGACTTAGTGTCTTCGGCTAGTCGTGGGTGCCCTGGTTGTGCCTCTGCCTACCCCATCGGGGATATGGGCGTGAAGATACTTTTTTTTATCCTTGGTGGTTGAAACATATAATTTTATATGAGCCAGCCAATTAAGCTTTATTATAAAAAATAAGTTAAATGCCACTCTTTAACTCAAAGCGTTTAAGAGATGCCTTAAAATTCAGTCGTCAGATTTGATCCCGTATAAGTACTCGTATAATGAAAGCATGGCAATTAAAATCAAATCTCAAAGTTCAGGATTTTTGTATCACAAAATGTTTTTGTTTGGCCTGGTCAGCATGTTTATAATAAACATAAAAGTTGTCGCAATGTCTACACGAGTATACGTCACTTGATCTTAAGGAAAGTGTGGTTTGCCCTGAAAAGACTTCAGTTAAAGACAATAAAATGGCATCGTGTCGCGGTCGGCCGATGCCCGGATTCTATTTTGTAAAGACGCCTTATGCTCTTTAATGTTTTATTCATGGGCCGGTTGTTTCATATTCTACAGATTAATTTTCCAGGTTGAACATTGCGTAGAATAAGAATCGAATCTTAATACAAAAGCACGCCCTTGCAAAATCCAAATATTACGGCTATGATTAGTAGACGAGTTGTTAAATAACGTCTAATTCTTGATTTCAAACTCAAACTCAAAATCTTTTTATTTACATGGATCTATACAAAGATTCTTGTGACCACCGGATCGGAACGCGGCCACACACTGAGAAGATCCGGCGAAAGTAACTCAGTGAGCTTGTCTTTTCTTCTTTTAAATAAAATTTTCAAAAGTATATTACATATAATTGATTTGTAGAGGTTGTATGAGGAGCAATTAATCCCAAGCATTTCTGTCTTCTAAATATTCTGAAATCTTATATATATATACCTTTACCATACAACTTAGATTTAATACATTTTTTAAATTTATTTAATGGTAAATTTTTAATATGCTCAGGAAGTTTTATTTAACGTTAATCAATAACATTTGGGGTTAAACTATTGTTAGAAATGTGGCGAACGAAGTCGTCTACTTAAAACAAAATATTGGACACTGAAGACCGAGGTGTAACAACCCGCCCTAAGTTTCATTTGTCCTCCTGTCTACGTGTGCAATTATACATTTATAAATGCCTTGAGGCAGATCATAACGTTGATAACACAGCCTGAATTCTGAATCATCGATGTCTTGCTTTAATTATTTAAAACTTGTCCACGTCATAAATATATCATTTTGATTTATCACTTACCTATCAATTTGGATCGATATGTTTTGTAACATGGTGTAAAGTGTTGTAACTTGTAATAACATTAATATAGAAGTTACCGTTTGTTACTTATTAAAGGAAAAATAATTTAATTTTTGATGTTATTGATCTGTCAGACCTTGGCCATAAAGAAATAACTAGTGCCAGGCCTGTGGTGAACAGATGATCAATAAAAAAGGTAAATTCTTAAGAACACCTCGGCGTTTGTATCTGGATTTGCGCCATATTAGGGATCTTATCGGACCGGAGCTGATCTGGGATCTTTCTATAATTATTATATAACAGATTATATAGATGAAGATTATATAACAGTATCACTAATAATTGGTTTATAATTATAATAAAAATAATTTACACGTGCTTTTGTTTTAGATAGTTATCATTACTTATATAAGATGTATACGATTCGATAACAACGTTATTACACAGTTATATAGTAAGCTTTATTCAATAAACTCTAGCCTACATCAAATCACGTCTGAAAAATAATTACCTGCATTACGCCATTTGTGTATAAAAAGTGTGGCCGTGAGAGAATTCCATAGTAAATAGCACGAATACCGCGATAAACTAAAAATAAGGGAATGAATCACGTCCCATTCAGCAGCGGGCCGCACTCCGGAGTGACGCAGCTGACGCCTGACGGACCGCTGCGATAAAACTCATTTCTACGAACCTATCGGACCTTACGGCTGCGCGCTAGCGGAATCGCTCACATATTTCGATCAACATCCTCAAACGTTTATTTATGACTTCAAATATTTACAAATGGTAGAATTTGAAATGTGATTTAGATGGTAGAGACGACGAATCAATATGAGTAAAGAGTAACATTATCTCAGCACCGTTTCCTATAAATCGGTTAACCAAACTTTATTATTTTCATTGTTTGTTTTGCTACGCCCCAAGGGTCGTGATGTTAAATGTATGTAAGTACATAGTAGACCACACACCTTTTTACTAAGTTAATGAAGCGAAGTGAAGAAAGTATGGCGGCTTGTCCCGATTGATGCCACCGCCTTGGCTATTCTGCAGTCACAGAGTCAGTACTTGCTATTGTCGTGTTAAATGCTGGAAGGTAAAGTAGCCGATGAACTTGCACATATGCAGGTCCAAGCTAGAATATAGCAAAGTACCTGTGGCATGTATTGCGTAAATAGCCGGCGGTTGCTTGTTTGTTATTATAGAACCCCCTACAAAATCTAAATGTAATGTAGCTAAGAGCCATATCGATTATATCATTTTTCAAACCAAAAAAAACGCATCGAAATCAGTTCATTCGTTTAAAAGTTATAACGTCACAGACAGACACACAGAGACAAATTTATCACGCTCCCAGTTTTCAGTCAGGAGTTAAAATAACCTACAACAAGCTCAGGCATTGTATAATAAAGATCAAAAACACCGATCTTATGCACTGTTTCGTAAGTTTTATCAATAAAAAAATGCTACCCTTGACCTATATGTATGGAGAGTGTAACATTAACTCCTTTTCGGTTTCTCAAAAGTCTCAAAAGGTTTGTGGTAGGTAGTCCACTCCCAGTATACCTATCAATATTAAACTTTTCTCTCGTAATTCTATCCAGTTTTGCACTTGTATATTTCCCACACCTTCGAAACAAATTAATCACGTTATCTGAATGACTATCATCGTTCATACATTGATAAGAGAAGTTAATTATACCGAAAATAAGTTTATTAAATGTTAACATTTCAATGTACACGAAATATCAATCAAATGCGATTTGTCATTCCCTTCAAAACCGAACTTGATTCATAAAATAATATTTCGCATTGCAGTTAGTTAGTTAAATTTTGCGTCCCTTGACACTTATTTTTAAGAACGGAGCGATTTGTTCGTATAAACTATTTAAAACAGAAAGCGCCGTTGGCTTTGTGATATTTTTTTGTAATCACTGATTTTTTTTAGCCGACTGTATATATGTAAGATTATCTCATGACTTGCCAACTGCTTGGTAAGTTCACAAAATGAAATATGGCTACTTTTATCTTAACATTACTAATATCGCTTGATAAGTGGCAAGAAAATGATTAGATAGTTACGCATTAGGATTAAGCTATGTATCCGGGATGTTACATTGCAAAGAGTCTAAACAGGTTTATCATATGATGTTATGAGAAATTTTACTATTTATATCATAAGCATAATTTACGCATCCAAGTTTTTATCCTATGGTAACAGAACAAGTTATCATATTTTATACCCAAATAGCCATTAACAAGTGGTTAGTTTTCAGTCCATCAGCGATATGTACCTACATATCAATATCTTTATAATTTTTGTATTTTTTAAATAACAACAACGAAATCGTACTTACTTTTTATGGGATGCGACAGCAGACAAACACATGGCTCTCCTGATCGTATTATTTTTTATGTGAAAGTCCAACGACGTGGGAAAGTAAACAATGATTGCATGTGACAGCGGACGGGATAGATGCCATTAAATTTTTGATCTAAATAGGGATATCGTAAATCATGTGTGCGCATTGATTACCGTCTACGAAATTGGAAAGGCTGTTAGCCGCGAAAGTTCACCTTGACGCCTTGGTGCAGCAAAATGCGGCGCCGGCGCACCTCCGTCCCGAGCACCCAGCTTTCGCTGACAATGATATATCGATAACACAAGAATGAGCATCTAAACTGCATAAATAAACATCTGATTACCTGTAAGTGAGGTACATTTTTACCTATAACAGGCATCACATACTCAATAAGGTGATAACAGTAAGTTCGCCTGACAAGTTCCGGAGCGAATCTAAACTAAGTTAAAGTGAACAAAAATGAATAAATTTTGTTTTATTATTGTTTTAGAATATTTTTAATATTTGTAATTAAAATAAAATTTGTATAAGTCTTGTTGGCTGAAAGGTTGACTCTACACCAAATACATTCAAATCACTGAGGCCTAGTTTCTGTATTTCTTAAAAAATAAAATAATTGATCTGGACGCACTTCAGAGTACATTGACAATGAACATGGCATTTTCCTTAATAATTATGAATATCAAGAGCATTAGAACAATTATAAAAGTTCAAAAATAGACTAAAATTGAGGCACAATTAATTATAAGTGGAAATATCTCATCGTTTTAGGTATGAATATTGTGAAGTGTAGAGGTAAATAATTCCGTGTCTTTGTGTTTATAAAATTAGGGAAAATGACACATGAGTTCCCACAATTCATCCACGCTCTTTCCAAATCATACAAAACCCCTACCTCTAGCTTATACTGGCTAACGGCCCTACATTGAATGAGAGGCAAGTTATTTTCCTCTCCTGTCTGATCGTGTCTTTTGTCTAAAAATACGTGTCCGTATTATTCTAGCAGATGTATACATCTTTTTATGGACACAGCGAAAAAACACGCTGCTCCTCTGATTGTATTAGACGACCGTGGTCTATAGATACCATAAAGTATAGTGTGTAATGGTCGATTAAGCGTTTTTTACTAGTCTACCTTACCCTGCGGAACGGAACATGACACCTGTATTAGCCACAGAAGTAATTAAAACCCGGCCAAGTTGAATAATGACCCATTCACTCATCTCGCCTCTTACGAGGAAGGAATCGCGCAACACGAGGACAATCAGCTCTGTTCAAATCAGTTAACACCAGATATGGTGTAACGACCACTTGTTGTATTTTTTATATTTTTAATTTTTTATAGCGCCTCTGTGGTCTAGCGGTCCGGGTGTTGGACTTGACTGCATGAGGTCCCGGGTTCGAATCCCGGGTCGGCCAACAAAAATAAAATTGGATTTTTCCAATTATCTAATAAAAAAATGTTGGTCGAGATTGGAAATGTGCCCGGTTGGCGATAGGCTTGCCACCTATCACATTGTGGGACTTAGTGTCTTCGGCTAGTCGTGGGTGCCTTGGTTGTACCTCTGCCTACCTCTTCGGGGATATGAGCGTGAAGATACTTTAGAATAAATCGAATTTGCATTTAAAGTTTCGGCTGTACCATTCGAGGACACTGAATGTTCTTGCCAAGGTACCGAATGACATCTTGATATAACATTAAAAACCAATAAAACCAAAAAATGTGTTATTGATCGCTCATATACAAAAAGCCTTTTCAAACTTCAAGATGGAATCCTGTCTTTATTCTCAGATTTTTTATTTGTTCTTGTCTTAATCGCTTGGGAACTGATTTAAATATCCTCATTTATTTGAAGGTACAGCAATTTAATTCATTCCATTAATGTACTATGAATTACAGTCTTTTGTCGTGTTGCCATAAACGTTTAATTATTATATATTATAGAACTTGACATCTGACAAGATTATATAACAACAGAAAACACTACTTTTTAGGCTAACATGATCCCTAACTAAACGTACTAAATTAGAAACAAGTTACTAGAGTGTAAACTGCTTATTATCTTGATGTAGTGAGTATTAAGATACGAAAATTCAGATATAAAAACAAATGAGTATTTGATTCGTTTTTAAGTTAATTATGAAAGAGAACGCTCCATGTAAATAGACGATAGAATAAAGTCGCCTCTGTGGTCTAGCGGTCCGGGTGTTGGACTTGACTGCATGAGGTCCCGGGTTCGAATCCCGGGTCGGCCAACAAAAAGAAAAATGGATTTTTCCAATTTTCTAATAAAAAAAATGTTGGTCGGGATTGGAAATGTGCCCGGTTGGCGATAGGCTTGCCACCTATCACTTTGTGGGACTTAGTGTCTTCGGCTAGTCGTGGGTGCCTTGGTTGTACCTCTGCCTACCTCTTCGGGGATATGGGCGTGAAGATACTTTTTTTAAAATTTTTTATATGTATTAATAAATAATCAGAAATGTTGTTGATTATAATATTTTATTTACTTATGATGGTATATCCAGTGCACACATAGTATCGTTGTTCACAAACAAATGTATATGTAGCGCGATGACAATCGCTAGGTAAATCTGTGGGATTGTCGCCTTTACTATTAACGTTTTAAAGTCCAATACATTAGTCCTGTTGAAGGAAAAATAATAAATTCAGCCTCCTAGGCGAACATCTGCTACGAGATATAGTATGAAAGCAAATACCTTAGTGTCGTGCCCATGAGTCACGGTACTACTCATAAATATTAATTGAATGGTAATTTAATTGTACACAAATGCGATATTAATTGGTGAGCTGTACTCTGGAGACCCACTTTTATGGTTAAACGTATGGTTTACGAAAACAATTATTTATAAGCATTTTAAAAAAGTAACGACCATGTTTATTTAATAATGACATTTGCCGAAGGCAGACGTGCGGCGGATGTTCACTCGTAACTAAATAAGTCAGTGTAAATTTTTGGTAAAAAAACTTGGAATCCCATGAACACTATTTAATATATATTTAGCATCTATTTAATGTTCCTCTCCAAATGCAAGTCCTCAAATAAGACCGTCACTTGAATCAGATTATTTGTACACTATGTAAGTTATCTTGAGCGTCGGTAAACAAAATACCTATTTCAGTGAACTTATCGCAGTATACAGAACGTACGTAGGCGGTCAAGTTCGCTCGCTGTAATCTCCAGTGAGAATACCGCGGGGTCAGCAGTTCACTGCCTGCTTACAGCATAGAGGAACCCAAGGGATGAGTCACACTATTCGGTTTTACCTTCTGTTTGTTTATATGATCTTGTTTCCCAACAAACGGCAGTTAGTAATGTAGTTCAGTGCGACTTAGACGTGAATAAGTAAAACAATGCCATTAATTATGTTATATCGAAAATAATTATGAAAATATAAATGAACATCATACGGTTGTCCATTCATTTTTAAAATCATTGAAATAAACATTGTACAGAAAAATTTAAGAAATATTTGAAAATAGTTTTCGTGTAGAGACATTTATATTATTGCTTACGAAATTTGTTCATTTTGACTGATTTTTATTGTAATATTTTATATTTTTGTAAAATTCAAGTGGACTGTTGTTTCAATTTACATTTCTATTCTTAATTTGTAATTATAAACTGTGCCTGCGGAGCCTTTGACGTGTGAGTGTTGTGATCGCTACAGGAAGTTACCAAGACCAAAATATTGCCCACGTGAGTTGGCCAAATACCAAGAACACACGTTACATTTCTCGCCGCGCCGCCGACCTAAACACTGCACAAACCAACAAATTTATGGACTTTTGCATACTTAATAGTAAATCTACACTCCTCAGCAAACACTTGTTATCTAAATATGACATGAAAGTGTTGATCACTTTACAAGTACGTGTTGAAGCTAAAACAGATATTTACGAAACGCCGCAAGGTCAATAATGGGAATTGTTTTGTTTTCAAGGTTTATGATATTTTTGTTGTTTGCCCGTGTGCCTACTTTATGGTCACAGTAATAAATATCTTGACAATCCACAATAAATGCTAATTTTATAGTTTGTAATCTATTTAAGGTACTGGGTCGGGTAGGACAGCTTGTAACTATAAAAACTGTCAACGTTTTTGTTACACATAATGGAAAATGATAAATATAAACATATATTAATATAGTATAGTAGATGTGCTTGTATATTAAGGAAGCTTATAGAAAATATAATAAGGGTATAAAGTATAATAAGCCTCATGAGACTTTAGTAAGCCAAAACCTTGTTTCTGAAATTTTCGCAATTTCTAATATTATTATTATTACGTAGGTCAGTCTATAAGTTTTGCGTAACTGAAAAAATCAATATGTTATGACCAAAATATTATGTTTATTGCTTTTCAAATTAATCTCCTTTACATTTTAAACATGTTTCCATGCGATCGAACCATTTTTTAAAACAGGAGGACCACAGATCTGAAGGCATGTTTTCTACGTGCTGATTGAACGCTATCACTGTCTCTTCGGAGTTGGTAAAAGTAAAACCTCTCATCAAATCTTTGATTTTGGGGAAAATACAGAAATCACAGGGAGCTAGGTCGGGGCTATGCGCAGGATGAATGACGAGATTTACTTTTTCGGAAGCTAAAAATGACTTTGTGCTGTTGGCCGTGTGTGAAGAAGCGTTATCATGGTGTAGGAGAATGCGGCTTTGGGTCATCTTTCGCGAACTTTTTCTAACACCCTTGGTAAACAAATAGTAGAATACCACTCGGTATTAACACTCTTTTGATCTTTAAGTGGAATTGTACAGATATTTTTTTACGAACGTTTCTCGCCTCACTTTTATTGGCATGTTCTTATTTTTAAACACCCATTCACAAAATTGCTGTTTTTTTGTGTTCAAAACAATAAATCCACGTTACGTCTCCTGTGACAATGTCATAGGTAGCATTAGAATGAACATGGTGGTACTTCAGTAGCATCTGTGAGCACCATTCCACGCGAGCCGGCTTCTGCTCCGCTGTCAGTTCAAAAGGGATCCAACGACAACAAAGTTTCCGAACTTTCAATTCTTCGTGTAAAATTTTCTGAATTTGGCTCATACCAATTCCCAATAGTCTTCGAATTGTCTCATATCCGGATCCGGAGGTTTTCTTCATTTAACCGTTTAACAGTAGTCACATTATTTTCGTTAAAGGCAGTTGAAGGCCGCCCTTTACGAAATTCGTCATTTAAAAAAACTCGACCACTCTCAAATTGAGCAAACCATCGCCTCACGGTGCTCAAACAAGGTGTTTTTTCCCCAAAAGCATTTTGAAGACAAGCATAAACAATCATAATAAAACAATCATAAAAAATCGTCGCTCTAAAATATTTTCGACTTAATTCCATTTTTGTTGCGTATCGTAGAACTTTGATGTGTGATAAAAAAACAATTTACAAATTATTTCCCGCCATTTACATATTTTTTTTACTAAGAAGGTTGCAACGTTTTAAAAATATAACATTTGAAATTCAAATAGTTCCGATTAGCTAGAAGTGCAAAACTTTTAGTGTGCCCCCTGTATCTACACCCTATACAACAGGTGTATTCGAGATTGTCATAACATAAAATAAATCAATTCAAATCAATATCAACACAATAATCAATATATTTTATTTTTATAATGTTTGCGACTAACTTTCAGTTACTTAACAATTTAATATGATTACATAGTTACATAATTATTTGTTTCTCATGCTCGTAGTCAAATTAAGATGTTTTGGTAAACCAGCATAACTACGGCTATCCACTAAAGTCTTCCATTAGGAACCAAGTACAAAATAGCGGTTTACAAATAACAGGTATGTTAATAGCATGATTAGAAATCAACTTAAGAATCATTCAAAAATACAACGCAGAACAGTGTAGTGTTAAGTTTATACGTAAGCTGGAAGAAAATATATTACGTTTAATTAGATGTGACCATAGAATTGCGAGTAACTTAAATAAACCGTAAGCTTAAATATGTAAGACCTAGTTTTTTATTTGTTTATTTAAGATTTTTGTACACCACATTAAAATTTAATGTTAAATATAAGAGGTGCATCAAACAAAAAACAAAATTAACAAAACTTTTCAAAGGGAGATCGTTCCAGAGAAGCCATGCCTAAAATTTAGCTCTAAACGCTAACATCATTCGAACCGAAATTAGTGAGATGTAAGGCTATAGAAAAAGAAAGAAAATTGGAATATTACAATCGAAGCTCATCTAAAGAAGAAGGGGCCTTTTACAAACATACAATTTTTCTTTTCCCCGATATTCAAACAACGTGATCAAGCTTACGTAAACTGAAGATGACCATGATCAAGTTATTTAAAACGCGATCTAGCTTTTTGACATGATAAAGAAGTGGTATAACATAGATAGTGTAGCCACTGATCTGCCAAATCAGAGATCGCACAAGAATAGTAATTGTTTTAAATTGCAAGAAATTACGTATGCGGTTAAGGTAGCATTAAAAGACCGTAACTGATTTTCTTATTTCTTTTGTTTGCTTGAATCAGCTTAGAATATTATCAGTGTGCAGCCCCAGTTCCTTGACTGACCTTAAGTAGGGAATTACTGTACCTAAAATAACCGCAGGTGCACTATCAAAATTCAAATAAAGTTTTCCAAATCAACAGCTACTACCAATGAAAATGGCCTTTGCCTGGCATTTGGAAGGTTTGACTCAGGTCCCAAACTTATTTGCTTTAAGGCTTCCAGGCCTCAAGATTTTCGTTAATACTAGAAATACCTGCTAAAATTGTTTTTACGTCTGTTGCACGTCACCAGCATAATTATGATAAGGACATCAGAGAACATTAGTAATAAGGTAAATAAATACGCAGAGTAATAAGGGTGAAGGAATTCCACCTTGTGGTACACTCACAGTTATTTCGCACCATTGGTTAATTTATGTACTCATTCCAAATATGCATAAATTATATAAAAATATTGTATCTACGAAAGTCCTATTGTATTTTTACGATCGCAAAGTCGAAGTCTAAAATAACAGATGATTAATTGAGTCTTTTAAATCGACCTTCAAATGCCTCTTAGCATTCTTGAAATAACGACTTCCGAGGAAAAATTTCAGATACGTCTAGTACCAGTTATAATTAGCCAAGCAAAACCCTGAATTTTGGTAACGTGTAATAAGACAGCAACACGCGAAAAGTAGCAACACGTAGAATATCATGGTGACTCTTAAAATATATCCCATCGTGATTTAAACGCAATATACTGCAGAAATCCGTTGGTAATCTTAATATTATGTCGTAGGAGTATAATTGAATACGTATCACTAACTATAACTCAAAAAACTATGTGGCAACTTATAAAGTAAACTCTATTTAAAAAAAGATGGTATTCTCAAATTCGGACTACTTTGTAGAAAGTTAGAGGTCTTACATAAAAAAAAAAACAAAAAATATCTTGGATTGAAAAATATTACTACAATGATATTCAAGACTAAAGGATTCGATCCCAGTCGATTTTTCTAATCCAGGGACTTCACGATTTTCTACAGCTAATCTCGGGATCCCGGATTAATCCCGGGACTGTATTGGTGAATTGTAGTTTCTAGAAAGTGGTATGAAAAAAAACAGTTAAAACATCAAAATCATTTTTTTTATATTTAGTTAAATCTTTAATAAAGAGACCAAAATCTATATATTAATTCGTGATACAAAAACTTTGGACCCCTTTTTATGAAAATTGCGCGGAGCATAAAATTTGGCATAGTTTATGTGTAGAAGAAGTGCAGAACGCTAATGTTTTTCAAAAATAATGCTTTAAAAGTACTTTAAATCAATAAATAAAACATTACTCACACTACCATGCATTTGACACACACAAACAAATATATTGTGATAACGATAAAAGATCACAAATGGCGCACTAAAAAGTTTAAAAACAAAGTAGTTGGTCTTGAGAAATTAGATATATTAAAATTTATTATGGTCGAATTTCGACCGATGGGCTACCACTTTCTAATAAACTGACTGCACTACAGAATTGCCTAGTTTTTCTATTTTTTTAACAATAAACTCACAAAAAATAACAAAATATATTGCCAAAGAGATCAATGTCTGTAGGTACTCATATTTTAAATCAAATAGACCACACTGACGAAACATCTTCATCTTTTTTATGTTTGACTTAAAAACTTTCTTTGGATAATGACATTGTTTTCTTCTTAAAATTTAACTGAGATGGAAAGAACATAAAAGTATATATGTACACAATATAAACCTCTTGCTAAAGAGTCTTTATATTCCTTGATATAAACATAGCCTCTACAGAAAATAACGTTCGTTTTTTTTCATCTATATTCCCTCAGACACATTAATGATTGTTAATTAATTCACCGATTAACCAAAACTATTAATATTTACATGACGTAAAGCGATTTGACACATAATGCTGTTGTACCGGTCGTTGGCAAATACCAATGAAATCAGCAGTGTTTAAAAGATGACCGACAAAACGTCAAAAGATAGTAAGGACGTTTCGTTTCACGTACATTTGTATTCACATTTTTAAAAACACTATTAATCCCGAAAATCCCAGGATTTATGAAACTTAATCCCGAAATTTTCAAGACTAATATATGACCGAGATCCTGGAATCCCGGGCTTCGGAATTCCGGGATCGAATCCTCTATTCAAGACTCAACAAGCATCGTGTGTACTCTCGTACATTGTGAATGCAGTAAAATGTTTGCCATTCTACCCTGTCAGTTCTGCTATACAATCTCACTAGACAGTATTAAAAAATGAATATGTTACAAGCGTGAAGCGGATATTACATTAAAGTTGCATTAATAAAATACTCGGCTGTCACTACATCACCAAAGCCGAGTTTTAATCTTTAAATTGCAGTCTTAACATCCAACAATGCATCAGCATAATGTAATTTTTACTTTTTATTTTTAAAACTTTTAAACCTATACAAAGCCCTTTAATGTCATTCAATAATCCTTCGTTATTGCATAGGTGTCCCGTCTGTCTCTGTTGGTCGTTAACGAATGATACTTTAATGATTTTATTTATATCAGCACTCAGCAGAATTCGAGGTTAAATCCGTCTGTCTAAAAATAAGCAATTCTTAATTATTATTACTTCACTGCGTCGGTATTAGTATCTTTAAAAATAAAAACCAATTGATTTTCTGCGAATCATGAAAAATAAACGGTGTTTTACTATTTGTATTAGCTTTTTAATGATTCATAATTTCAACAAATTTTGTCGAAATTATGAGTCATTAAAAAAGCTAGTCAGGTTATAAAGAAGGTACTACAGTAAGCTGTCAACAACAAAATATTTTTTATCGCTAATTATTTCTACAGACATGTGGAATACATTACTGAAATACGAAATTTATATAACGCAGAAAAAAACAACTCAGCTTAAGATTCAAACTCCGATTCTTTATAGTTTACATCAGCACTGGTAGGTACAATCAGACAGATGATTGGATTAGTGATGAGAAATTAAACTTTACCTTATAGATTAACTGTCACCGGCGGAGTGATAAATAATAATCAATCAAGTGATGGATAGTTTTGAATCATTCGAACGATTGATATGCTTTTAGTAATGTAATGAATATGTCACGAATTATATGTGTTAGATTAACGACGTGTGTCGGGGAACAGACAGTGGCCACTTGCGATCATTAACTATCGATAATGTTTTGTTTCCTTGCTGATGCGTCATAAATAATATAAATAAGTTACAAAGTAAAGAAACGACTTCTCAGCTTATTTAGTTATTATTAAATTATTTAATATTAGAGTCACAAAATTAGGAAAATACGTAAATAAAAATTCTAAATAAGTAAAAAGAAGTTTAAGCAAATCTGTTATCACCCCAACTTCAACTTCAAAACCATGTTTGATCAAAATTGACTAAGGGAAATCGGAAGCATCTACGACTTAATGAAAAATGTAACTGCCCAATTCCACGCGAATGAAGCCGCATACGAATGATAATTTATTTTTATTTTTTTATTAATTCATTATTATTCTTACGAGTATTTGACAATCACACACTACGTTAATAAGATACTTGATTTCAAGTAAAACTATCTAAATATATCTGATTTTGCCTAGTTATTTTTATACAAATATCTACTGGCTGTTGTTGAACGTCTTGTTCGTATATGAGGTACATGTTTTATTTTCCAAAGTAAACTGCTAGAGCGATTAGGATAAAAAGGTGGAATACTTTTATTTCGTGTGGTCTAGATAAGAAAATAACTATTGATTTGGTTTAAACTTTTAGTGCGAGAATCCCAGGCTTACACATTTTTTGTTTACGAGCGTGGTTGTAAATGCCTTCAGAATTAGGTCATTGTTTTGATTAACTTTGGTTCATTATAATACTGCGGTTTCTCAATGGACTGTGACAAACACTTAGGTGTTTCTTTGCTTTGGTCCAAACAATGATCTATATTAGGAATTTTAATTAGTAGTATATCTTTCTTGAACCGCAAAATTTAAAAGCTCATACCTTTTCAAAACCGCAAGACTAACATTGTTTGTGCTCATCGCATCAAGTCTGAACCAATTTTGCTGATTCTTTTTTGGGTAAATTACTGACAGGAGACGGTTCATATTAAGGAAAAAATCAATATGTAATTAGGATAGAACAACGTCTGTCGGCTCAGCTAGTTTATATGCTAAACCTTTATATGTTTTCCCTTATTAACGAACTTTATTAAAGCATGACGTTTAAAATTGTTTAAAAAAGTACAATAAATAATTTTGGTAAATGTTGAATCCCTGAAATTTTTCAGATTTTGTCACTTTGTCGATTTGTTTAGTTATCGTACTATTTAGTATGTATTTTTTAATCGTTTTCATTTATTGAGTATGTTACCGGAGTAACACATTAGTAATTAGACCAAATGCTAACTTCACTGTGATCCTACACCCGCATATACGATCATACTAATGATGTAATATTTGAAGCATCACATTCGTCTCCAAATCGAAACCTTTTTATATTGTTACCGCCGTAACTGACGACGTCGACTTTTCACTTTTATTTGGTGAACTGATTGAACACAGATTGAAGATACCGGAGCTACTCCAAATGAACTCTTAAAACGTAAGCCTTACCAATGGAAAATGTAAGAAAAATTAAAATGAGGTACATTTTTCAAAATATTTTCAAATACACAACTTGTGATTTGATTTTAATGCAGTAATTTGACGTGATTCAGGTCATTACTTAAATATTTATGGAGCAACAGTAAGAACTACTTGGGATTGTATCACTTTAAAATTAAAAATGTAATTAAGTTGGGACACGTTGGGATACGTACAGTGATTCAGTTCCTACTCGTATTTGAATTGCATCCTTTTTTCTTTTTTCTTCTTCCTTCTTCAATTATATGCCGTTCTTTAAACAAATTATTTCAAGAATAATAACAAACGAGCTATAAATCAAATAAGTTTTACAACATTGACAGTAAGACATTTTGAAGATGAATCTTAGTAAACGAGCTATTGTTTTCGCCACAATATGAAACAAGCTTAATACACATATAAGCCTTTTTTTTTATTTTTATGTGAGATGTCAGCGAACAAGCTCACAGCTCTCTTGATAGTAAGAAACAACCGTGGCCTGTAGACACCACAAATGCAACAGGATGTTAGGCATATTTTTAAGGTTAGTTCTTACGTTTAGCTGTAAGAACTTAGTCTCCAGAGTACTCTTTCCTACTCTCCCTAATCGGTGGTTAGTTACCACGCAGCACACCCCTCTGGGTCCACGACAACCAACTACAGTTTTGGAGAAACATTCAAGAACGTGTCACCAAATTTATTAATGTGTTTAGCTAAGGTACTAAAAAGGTTAGCACACAATAAAAATAACACGTAGATCTAGTAACGGTTAACGCCCGTTATCGAATTTGCGGCGTCTGTTTACGTGCCCAATTACATTTAAAATTTACTTCAGCCATCAACCAAGTGCAATCAATTTTACGGCCAAACCACGATCATGAGGTTCGTGATCATAAGGCAGCATGTTATTGATTCTTATCTCATGAAACCGCATCACAATAATGTTTGAAACAAACTTAAACTTTTTACCCGATTACACAACACATAAGAGTGATGTGTTTACCAGCCGATGTAGATACGTTTGTCAAATACTTTGTGGCATTCTAGAGAAATAGAAACGTGTCGGTAGGTTTCGTAAGTCAACGTCGTCAATTTGTTTAAGGCCTGCCGCACCCATGCCATTCCGAGATTTCTATTTCGATTTTCCACTTTCTAGGGGAAAATCGAAATGTAATTTCGAACCACCAAATCTACACTAATCTATGGAACTACAAATAATAGGTAATTTTCTGTTCGCAATCTGTATGGATAACATGCTATCTTCAGACGGAGATTTGTAGATTTCCGCGTGTATGTAAAGGACCTAATCTTGTAATTGTCACTGAAGACAAGGTAATCAAAATGAGAGATACCGGTCACCGAGCGCCATATTGTAAAAAAGAATAAAAGGTGGGTGGGAACGGTCAAGGGAAGGCGCGCTTTTCAAGGGTTCCATCAGTTTGGCACAACTTTCATATCAAAAAACACAAAAAAAATAAGTTTGCTATATTTTTTATTCGCCCAAATTGTATGACACTAGTAGCCTTATATCCGAATGCCTTTAGATTTACTTTCAAATTATACGGGTTATACTTTTTCAAGTAAACTTTATACAAATTCTGGTCTACTATGTATCTATGGAAGTCCCGTCTCTTATTACGTGGTATTTATATTCTCTTTGGGTTCCATCCAATAGCAAAGATAAAATAAATACGACATAAAAATGTTTCAGAAGTAGATTAATTAATGAAATGTGTTACAACGTGTAAATATTACTTAGTGATGTGTACTTGTGATTCTGTAAATAAACTATACTAGTGTAAGATAGTTAGGAAAAATTGGAGATTTTGGTGTTTTATCACGACAAAAGAGACAGAAGCCTGGACAAGAAAGAAGATTGAAGACGAAACCATCAAAAGAAACGCAGCATATACGTTAGCAATTAAAATTTTATAAAGTCCACAAGTGTGTACAAAACTCTATAAATTAATTATGACCCATCCAAATAAATGTGTACTTAATGCGACATCGAAGGTTCACGTCTACACGTCCACCTACATACATATCTCGCGAGGCTAATGGCTTCGTTATAGTCATAAGGTCGGAAAATAGCACCGCCATTACGTGTTGATGGGAGAAAGTTACAGGGTCAACATAAACACTAGTTTACTCCAAACAATAGACATTGTAAGCGCTTCTTTTACACATAGGTGGTCCGAGAGACTAAAACGTACGTAAAACGTTTATAATGGTCAATATCACCTTTACTTTATGATGTGAAGGAAAATCGTGGACAGTGAGGATATCATAGAAGATATTCACCTGAGACTGGTTGTTTTAAGCTTTAGATATACATATCCCAAAGATTTTTGTTAAATAAAATTTTCTGTTGGTAAGGAATATTCGTTCGCCTGTACTATATACCTAAGTTGGTAAATCTGGATCAGGGAACTTATGCCTCTCGCGTATGGAAGTCTATCGGCTATCCTAGACTCCCAGCCAAAATATTATGAGGACAAGCATAGTCTGTACGGAAGCAAGAATAGACTATCATTATACTAACGTCTTATGGGCAATCGTGCAGTAGCTCTCTTACTACTCTGTGTGGGCAATGAATCGTCACAGTCTCAAATATCAACTAAGCGAAGATAGAGGATATAACGTAAGTTCTAGTAAAATATGAAATAAAAAGTTTCTGAAAGCTGAACTCTTATGTGGTTCATTTGGCCGTAAAAGTACCATAGACTACCATATATAAGACTTAAGTTCATTTTCGTTACGTAAATTTGATGTGTGATAAAAAAAACAATTGACAAATTATTTCTCGCCAATTTTTTTTTATTACTAAGAGGGTTGCAACGTTTTTAAAAAATATGACATCCGAAATTCAAACAGTTTCGATTAGCTAGAAGTGCAAAACTTTAAGTGTGCACCACGTACATAAAAAAAAATGTGAAGCGTCACGGGACGCTTGGCAGATATGGAACATCGACATTACTTTGTAAAAGTAATATGCAAAAAATAACAGGAGTTTTGACGCCATCGAGAGAAAAGATGGTCGAAGTTTTTTCATAATTATTGAATTTCGTGTTGATATTGAGTGAAATTAGTCAATTTTGGTGGCATTTTGTACAATTTTGTTCAGTGAAAATGCACAAATGAAATAATCATGAAGAAATTAGCGTATCGTGTATTTCTTCGTTGCCGCCAAATCTCATTACATGAGCTTGAGTAAACAGGTCACTGCTTTACCCAAGAGCCTGACATGACTTCCTGACGACTTATGACTGATGACTAATTAAAATTAATTGAAATTGATATAAAATTTGACTAATGGCTAAATACTAACGTGAAGGCCAAAAACCTAAAGAAAGAAAGAAAAAAATAACAGATTGTGATAGGAACTGAACATGTCATAACGATGAAATAAAATATTACGATAGGAGAAAATCGCACAGTCGATTGCGCATGGCGCCACACCGTACACACTACTACACATATATATATATATATATATATGCGCATAGATGTTTCACATCAAAAAGATTTATCATCCAAGCGAAGACGGGTCAGGTAGCTAGTGTACCTATACTAATTACCCGTTTATTGCTTGTTAATGTTTTTGTATTAAATAAGCTCATAAAATCAGAACAAATAGGCAAATTATGTTACACATTAACCTATCTAGGCTAACTGTGTTGCTAATCAATATGACAAAAGGGTCTGGTTATTGTTCTGGTCATTATCGCAGGTTGAGTTCAATTTCGGAACTATTCAACTCCCAACGGAAAAATAGGGTGTTATGAGTTTGACGTATCTGTCTGTGGCATCACAACTCTTAAACGGATAGACCGAAATTTTTTTCTTCTTTTTTTACAGTTCTTAGTTACATTACGGAGAGGTTGTGTCAGGGATAACTATTTTTTTTTAATTTTAGTGTTAGGAACAGCTAGTTCAATATATTTCTTAGTTCAGCTTTAGTTTTAATATTTTACACTTTCGGAAACCCTATCTTACTAATAAAATAACCTGTCTTTCTTCAATGACTTGACTATTTCTAAATTGAAATTAAATAAAATCGTTTCAGTAGTTTCGGCCTAAAAACGGTACTTCGATATGGAAGTGTCATATTGAAGTACTTTTACATATTGAACATTACATATTGAAGTACTTTTATGCAACATTACCTTAGTTGTACATTTTTAATTTAATATATATACCATATACCATGTGTTGATAGTGAATGTTTTGACCCAATTGACTAGCTGAAAGTGTCCATATATTTAGAACACATTTATTCATCAATTACTCAACACTAAAAATTGTGAACATTGTGAAAATTTTAAAAATTTTAAATCTTTTCGAATTTTAAGAATTATATTTATAGTTATATCACAAATAGATAATATGTAACTCTCTTTGCTATTGCAATACTACTGGCTACTTAAAACATTTTTGAGCATCTTCAAATATGTACAGAATGCGCTGTTACCACTTTTATTAAACTAACCGAACACGTCTCTCAGATTATATACTAATAGATTAAAAAAGGTAATGGGAATATTATCGCAGCTCGATCGAAGAATGTAACGAAAAACTAATCCCGTCCCCTATTCATGTACCCACGGATGATCAAGATATTTTTGAATAACAGATTTTATCAAAAATTTAAAGGATTTAATCTGTCGAGTGCTTTATGTTACTAATAAAATCACATTCTAGATGTGATCTCTTTAGGTGTGCGACGCTGCTCAACATTCAGGAGAGCGTGCATAATAAGAACCGTTCTCGAGGGTTTCGAAATACAGATGAAAAATTATACTAGAGCCTTTTCTGAATAAGATAAAAGGATCTGAAGGTGGCTGTTATTCTGTCGCAGTTTTTTCTCCAGAAGCTACGGAATGTTTATTCATGGGCGTTTACGTTATCCTTAATTTGACATCATAACATGTTGAACTTTTTCAAATGGATGCATAGAAATTGTGAAAATAGAATATGAAACAAGTTAGATGTGAGTCTTAGGTTAAAATAATTAAAAGATAACAAACAATTATTGATAATCCATACTCATATTATAGACGTATCCCTCGCAAGTGGGTTTGGTTTACAAGTTAAATCGGCTGAATATTATATTATAAGACCTTGAAGAAGTACTTTTTTATCTGGTCAAGATAAAATATTTCTGTAGGAATGGTAAAAAGCGTTTATAAACAGGCTAAGCCGCGCCCAATGGCTAGTGTTATAATAGGTTTAATATGAAGCTAAATCTCAAATATTAAAATTTAATTTGAATTTATCATAGAAAATTTGATGGAAATACTTGTATTAAAAATAGTAATTATATTGCAACACGTTATATTGTGGCCTTTTTTCTAAATCAAAAGCGAGAAGTTGTCGTTTAACCTAATACAAATGAAACCATGATGTACTTGGATCGTATTAGTTTACACTAGCACACTGTGCACTAGCTTAGCCCTAATGATAAACAAATACTAAGGTAAGAGTAAGGTTAGGTTGATTTAATAGTGTGTATCGTATTGTAATATAGTTATATATGTTTGTAAGTAATAGGGCTAAAGTCTATTTATTTTGAATTTTCTATGAGAAAGGAAAATGTTCGTAATTCTGGTTTATGTTTGAAGTATGTTCGTGATGTGATTTCTTCTTCTAAATTAATTTAAATTATTTTGTTGTTGGGTCATAGCATTTAAACTACACCACTATTTAACAAAAGAGTTACGCTATGTGCTTAATTTTAATCATAAGAACATTATATCCACAGCTTTATAGTTAAAAACTTAGCCAAAGTAATACAGATTGAATAATCAAAGGACTCATATATCGATCTCTAATAATATATTGTAAAAGATTAACCTAAAATATTTCAACTGTTTTGTATTTTAGAACTAAGGATTTTTATGTAACGAAGATAAAAATCAAAGTCGTTGGTGTCGACCATCAAAATAAAACTCTGGGACCTCTCCCAATAGAAGTCAACATACGTGAGGTTTTTTCTTCTAATCGGATTATGTCGACTATTTACCCTTTCAAGCTTTAGCCCTAGAAACACCATAAACTAAAAATAAACTGTTTATCCTCATTCTCTTACGACCATTACTAAAAACCTACCTACAGATAGACCTACTAGTTTTGTTAATAAGACATTTTTGTTAATTATTGAAAAATAACAGCGTTTACATAGCAACTAATCTAAAATAACACCATTTATTTTCTTAGATGGGTTATTAAAAATCAAAAATGCTTTGGCATTTTAAAAAGCAAACAAATGTTTTATTAAATTAAATAAAAAATAATGACCGCGCCTTCATTCATGCGACAATTAACACTTCTTTCTACAATCCCATTCAATTATTCAAAGGTGATATGGAAACAAATATACATAATATACATATGTACAAATGAGTTGGGTTCGGAAATCCCAGAATTTACCTATCCCGATTATTTTTTCTAAGCTACGAATTTTACGATTAAGTACCGTCACTGAGTGTGGCAGTATCACATTCTCATTAAAATACTTTGGTTTACGTAACCACATTCCCTGACATTCATACATTCGTACGTAATTGAAGCGCGCGAGGGCTGCCGAATGCCTAATTTACCATTAAGTTACCAATTTATTTTTGGTGGGTTGTGGTCCACCACTACTAAATGTTTACGTCACAAGATTATCATAGGTAAGTACATTTTTTTCTATTGAATAGTTTATCAGATTTAAGACATTTTGTCTAAAATATTTATGCTTTTCAGAAGTTATAAAATAAAAATAGCCCGAAACATTGATACATTTTGATTGACATCTTTTTTCAGCATTTTTTTCTTCTTTCGTTTTAGTTATCATAAAGTAATCATGTAATTATATGCTTAAGCTATGGTTACGGGGATGGGATAGCTATGAGAGTCAACGATACTAATACGAGTACATAGGAATATGTAAATAGATACAAGAATTAATTTAATAAAAACCAATCTAGATCCAGAATTACAGATATCTTCATCAAACTTTATCACAAAAATGCCTGCCCTTGTCGGGAATGTAACCTAAGTTTTGGTTAGTAGCGTTTGGCGTCTACACTAACCTCGTCAACGACGTGGACGGGGCGGTTAAACTAAAGAGGCATTTCATTTCAGATTCATAACTTTCAGTTATATAAAACCATAAATATAAATATATATGTTGATGATGACAAGTATTTTCTGAGTAACCAGTTAATTTCACTTTATATATTCGTTTTAAACGTCTTTACAATACAAATTTATTTAACTGATGCGATGGCCAGTATTTAAATGAAGTTAATACAAAGTCATTGCGCTGGTAGCAAAACTTGGAAGATTCACAATGAAAATAAAAGAAATTAGGATCGTATTATCAAATTAGGCGCTCAAATTGGTTTCATTTGCTTGTGTATTATTTTTAACAATGCTTATTTTGTTGTAAAGCTTCGGAACAGTGATTACAAAGCACAAGGGCTGCCGGCGGACTGCAATTACATCTGTCGAAACCTGTTGTATCGTTTACAACCAAACAAATGCTAATATACTAAATAACGGCAACGGAAAAGCATCATTTGAGTGTCTGTAAGAAATCAAAAATGTTTTGTGATAACGATAAATGGCGGCTTGTGCTCTAGCCTCTAGCATGAATTCTAAAATCTGAGTGGTTGTACACGTTGGAGTACATTAAAAAAAGCTTTTATTTATTTGATGTTAACGGTACTGGGTTACTAGTGCTACAGTATAAAGTAAAACACGATGTAACGTCAATTATAATATTATCTATACAGTACAGGTACATATAATAAAATTTTAGTTAAGTAAATGTACATAATCACAAATTAAATCTACTACCCTTCTTAGTCGTTTAGACCTATCAAACGACTAAAAATGGCTGCATTTTTAGTCATTTGCAGTTTGAGCATTTTTAGATTTGTTTCGGTATGTCTGTATGCCTATCCGTTTCTCGGCCACAATTTACGCCGAATCTGCTGAATCAATCGTAAGGAAATTTTGCTATGTTTCAAAAATTAATTTTAGGCTTTTTTTATTCTCTTTGCGGTATTCTCGAAAAAAGAGAAAATGAGAACTTGGCTACGATTCAGGAACGTGCAATTTCATCTTTTATTTTTTGGTTTGATACCGTTTGCTTTACAGATTGTCCCGTTTATATTTCGGTCATAAGTTCTGAAGTTAAGAAACCACGGCAATAAAACTCCCAGTATAGACAGCACAACTTATTTTCGTAACTTGAAATCCGGAACATGCAAGGATAGTTGAACGTGTAGGTCAACTTACGTACACACATACTTTCACGCCAATTGCTAATAGTAGGATAGACAGAGTTTATCGAGTGCTAAGTATCACGATTCAAACAGCTTCGTAGACTTGTAATTCTGCTCAGGTTTTAAAGGTTTTACAAAAGATGGGGTTGAATATTTTTCTTTGCTAAAAATCAGTAATACGATGTTTATGTTTGAAATGGTTGTACATTCCCTTATCATAATTTGGAGTTAGATCAGTCATATAATTAGAATAAACTTTTTGTGATGTTGCTTCTTTGATTCCGTAAAGACTATTATCAATTTAATTTGGCGGATGAATGCATCATTTGGTACCAGTCAATGCACTCACTACAGTATGATCTTCGAAACCGAATTTCCGCTAGTGTTCGACAATTGGACATTTATTTCAAGATGTGGCTCATTGGTTTCCCATTTTATGTGGACATTGTTCATTTTTCATTTCCAGTCATGATAATTAACTTGCATTTTGTTAGCCTGTACCTACATTGTAAACAGTGTTTTGTAGATTCAATACTTCCAATTTATGATGTAAATATCTAAAATATCTTAAATGTGTTAATGTTGTTTATAAAGCAAGGTTTCTAATATCTATCTATGTACATATATAAAAATGAAACCCCACTTCGCATTACGCCTGAACGGATATACCAATTTTGCTAATTGTTTTTTGTTGGGTTGGTATATTATATTGTTTAGTTATTGTGATAGTTATCAGGAGAAGTATAGTGATAGTCATTTTATGAGAAGGAGAAACGGGAAAATTGTGGGGAAAATGGGAAAATAATGCTTTAACCCATACAAACTGATAATGTGACGTGATACGAATTTCGCGGGGTCGGGTAGATAATAATTTTTACACATTGATTTTACGGGTGGTTTTGTCACCAGGCTGTGACAGGTTCGTCGAGCGACAGTGGGAAAGGATAAGTAATTTAGAATGCTGCATTATTCTACTAATACAGCTCTCCCAGATTGTTACCGTCGCTTTGATTTGCGACCGTCGTGATGCGTGCTGGTCATAGGATGGCGACGAACCAGTCAGATCCATGGGATCTATAGGCGACGACCGTCTCTTATCATTACGAGAGGCTCCGGCTATCTTATAACAAAAAAAAGTATTGATATACCTACATAGATACTCATAAATGTAAAAAGTTACTAAAACCCGTTTTCATCGTAATAGAGTTTGAATAATTAATTCAAGGATTGTTTTCAAGATCAATCTATTTTTAGAAAGTAACAATCATCAGTTTTTAAGGTAACGCACATTTAGTAAACAACTTCGATAAAAATCGAGTTTAGCGACGCGGCGAGAGACGACAAAGCACTCCATCGCTCACTCTATTTAAGGGGGAACAGACCCTATGTGTTAGGCATTGTCAAAAGCTCATGTTGAAATGGCCCTATATAGATATAAAAAGTGTTTTAGAGTTTCCCCGCAGCGACTCCCGTGCTTTTGTATTATTTATTTATTCTAAGGAAATTCGTTGAGCAGTTCTATTTCTTTCTTTAGGTTTTGGCCTATATGTTAATATTTTGATGGCAAATTAAACTTATGGAAGTTAAGTAGAAATTTGCATCAAATTTTATATCAATTTTAATTAATCAATTATAATTAGTCATTAGTCATAAGTCGTCAGTAAGTCATGTCAGGCTCTTGGGTAAAGCGGTGGCCTCATTACTCAAGCTCATGTAATGAGATTTGGCGGCAACGAAGAAATACTTGATACGTTAATTCCTTCATGATTATTTCATTTGTGAACTTTCACTGAACACAATTGTACAAAATGCCACCGAAATTGATTAATTTCACACAATATCAACACGAAATTCAATAATTATGAAAAAACTTCGAACATCTTTTCTCTTGATGGCGTCAAAACTCCATTGAGCAGTTGTAATAAGAAGAAGCATATACCCACCTCCTACGTCTAACATATTTACATGACAGCTAGTACAGACAGTAGAGATATCTCTACTGACATTGTGAATTTTACAACATTGTAAGAGATATTTAATTATCAAATATTGTCTTACTCAATGTTTTACAATTGGTACTAAATTTGTCTACCCTTAGAAGCTTATATCATTCTCACAGTCTATCTGCGTTCCATAACCCGGTTAATTCGGAGTAAGCTAAGCATCCCAACTTCAGGTTGGCATCACACTACCACTTTTGCTGCCTATATTTGTCGTATATTACATGTCATTAGGGGACCCATTTTCTGTTTACTTCCTAACCCATTATAATCTTCTATTAGTACAACAGCTGTTATCTCGTATAGAAAAGAATTTCGAAAAAACATTATTTTGGGTTCAAAAGCGTTTCTGTAACTTATCATAATTAATTTTATATAGTATCTTCTAAGTAGAAACAAAGTTCTTTTGCGGTTACATCGACGACACTGCGTTCCCTAGCCTAAGCGTGAGGAACAACCGGGATAATATGATGATGATGATAATATATCGGACGTGACATCTACTTACTCGTTGTATTCGGCCACATTGCATGTTTCACGTTGCGTGTGGCCGAGGAGAATTCTTTACATTTTTACTGAAAATTAGAATAAACGAATACGCTACGTAGAACATCATTCTACCTGATTTTAATAAACATGAAGATTTTAATTAATGCTATTACGTATTCTTATTCTGTTTTAACAGTAAGTAAATATTTTTTAAAATTTTCAAGTCAACAAAGTTACTTTCAAATGATACGGGATATACTTTTTCGAGTAAACTTTATACAAATTCGGGTTTGCTAGGTATCTATGGAAGTCCCGCCTCTTATTACGTAGTATTTAGATACTCTTTGATTACTATGATACTTCGTTCAGTCATTTTGAAGATTAAAGTTTTTGTTTTAAAAACTAGATACTAATGCTTATTGACTGAGTACACTACTAAATAGTGGAGATGCCGTGGGTACTTCACTTAGTTCTAGCTAGCGAACATACACGAGACTCCGGTTTCATGCTTCCCATGAGGGATATTGTACAATGATCTATATTTCTATACTTCTAGGCCTGGGCGGTTGTTAAAATATATTGTGGTTTTTATTTGATCATTTCTATTAAGAATACCATCTTTTTAAATTTGGAAAAATAGAGTTATAGTAAATATATTTTTAGTTGTGTAAAATTCATATAAATTAACATAATAATAAAAATTGTATAGGTATCTAATTAAGTTTGTTAAATAGTTTTTCATTTAATTTTGTATTCATAGTTGACTCACTCACACAACACAGAGCACAAGCATAGGTACGTCCAATTTTCGTCCTTGAAAATCTCAAAAAGGTTTTTGAATACCTAATTATCGGTATCTGCGAAGTGTGATAAACAAATAAACAAGTGTGAGGTCTATTGCCGGCTATTCCGCCGAGAGATAGTCTTCAAAATCAACGCTTGTGTCTATTTGTGTATTATTTGGCGATCTACAAACATTTTTATAAGTTTAAATAGTCAAACAATCGATTTTTGAGTTTTAATTGATTCGTTTATCCCACAGATAACTGAAGAGCATGCTGACAAGGTTGTTGACAGTGGCAGTGGTGGTAGCAAGTTGGCCCGCCACCGACGCTTGCACCTGCTCGCTGGACCACCCACAGACCCACTTCTGCAATAGTGATTTTGGTAAGCATGATGATATCTTTTTACCTCGATACCTACAGACTATATATACTGTAGAGTTTTTTAAGGTTTTCCAGGTTAAGGTTTTCTTCGCTGTCCACAAACATGATTTTTATATTGTGTACTAGCCGATTCGACAAATTTCGTATCGTTTGTTATTAACAGCTGTTAATAATTTGTATGAAAAAAATATATTTACTTATTGTTTTTTTCCATTTTCCAAATTTTTTTTTCACAAAGATCATTTTCTCTTCTTCTCTTCAAAACAAATTCTCCTGATGATAGTCAACAAAACAAGAATTAGCGAAATTAGTCCATCCGTTCAGGAGTGATACAAATGGGGATTATCGTCACTTTATTTTAAAACGTTTTAATGTTTTTAAAAACTGTGTGTTTGACAAGAGTTACTATAGATTTGCGTTCGGTAATTTACGTATCGAAATCTAAAGCGCTTTTGGTTTGTAAATTTAGTTGCTTCTTCCAGTAGAGACGCTGTTCAAAGTTTTCAAACAAAAAAATTACGGAGACGGTAGCGAGAGTGTAGTGCCGCAAAATCATAGTAAGAGCACCGTAGGCACGGTAAATGTTGGGCGTAACTATAGCCCAAGACTCTGGTTTATTTAATAGATACCTATAACAAACCGCTTTCAGGTTTTTGCACGTTTTTCAATTTTCATTAATTATTTAGCAAAAGCGTATTATTATGTGAAAGTAAGTTAATAATGCTTGAGACGAGCTGCAGTAATTACAAATGTTAGACATTTATATGGATCATGTCTTACGATGGCGATTCACGGTGCACTACACTCTCGACCGTCTATGTAAATAATTTGTATGAAAACTTTGAACAGCGCCCCTACTGGTCATTAAGAGAATTAAATTTTGAGATTAAAACCGCTGTAGGTTTCGATATTTAAATTACCGAACTCGAATAGCAACTCATGGTTAAGGCTCTGTAAAGGTTAGGTATTAAACTTTTACATTACGTACTCGTGTGTGTCTAGTTGCGTCCGCGCGCGCGGTGAGAAACACGATGTTTGCATTATCGTGTTACATTGTCTAACAGCTTTGACTGCAGGTAAGTAATACATACTTAAAGCTTTTTTTGAGCCAGTAACTTCAGTTGATACATGGAATGCAAGCAAATAATAAAAAGTTTTAGATAAGCAACAAGTGGTTACAATCAGAGGAGACGTAGTTGATGTTGCATAAAAAAATAAATATGTTCAAATTGATATTTTAGTATGAATAGTAGGCGGTAGCATAATCTTTTAGCTTCGCTTAAGGACACAACATGGTGACGATAAAACCTTACCGATCGTCCGGGTCTGTAACAACTGTTTTGTTGGCAGTTTTGTGCTTTATTGCACGAGCTTTTATTTAATTTGCAATGTTATTCGTAACTCAATTTAAAGCAACTTTCCTCGACCAGTTGAACCAATTTTCGACATAAACAAGTGTATATTAAAATTTTGAACGTTCACAAAACTTAAATTTAATGACAGTAAAAAGTTATGATACAAAGGAGCTGATATAATAGCGAAAGCGGAATGTAACCAAATTATTCTTTTGTGTTTGAGCTTATTTCATACGGCTTGAACAGTAACTTCTCAAGTTTTCTGCTAGGAATTACACTTCTAAATAAAGTATTTTCACAAAATTACGTTTTTAACAAAAGCAATTTGTTTGTTTTCAGTGATTGTTGGGCGAGTACAAAAGTTGTTCAGAGGGAATGATTTTTACGACTCCTATAAAGTGAAAATCAGGAATACATTTAAAGTGAGTACCATTTATTATCTACACTGATCAACAAAAAAATACGAATACACCCGAAAGAAAGGGATACCTTTGTACTCACATTAAAAAGGTAAAAATAATGTATCTGCACATACTTACGATTAAAGAATTCACTATTGAAATAATTAAAGCACACCAAAACTTCGAAAAAAAACCGATTTCATAAATAAGTCATCTACGTACACAAAAATATTTTTCTTTCAGTCTTTCATATTCAGAAAGAATGTGTTTAAAATGGCAACATAATTAACATAAAAATATATAGAAATCGAAAATATTCAACTTTTCTTTCGAACGCCGTTTTTTTTCTTTCGGTCTTTCGAAACCTTTTACTCATCGCAATTATTTTTTTTACATAAGGAAATTGTTATGAAAAGGTGAGAAACAAATGTAAAAATAATTATTAAAATGGCTCGCCTTTAGATTTTGGTAAGACTATAGGAAACGAGCAGCTTATAAATTGTGATGTTACGTTTTCTTACTACTTTCAGGCATCTCCTAAAACTAGGATAGCTTTGAAATCTGGAAGAATATTAACACCTTCGCAAGATTCGTTATGTGGTATCACACTACAACCCCGAGAAACGTATGTGATAACAGGTGAGGATATTAGAAAAAACCTTTATATAAACGTAAGTTCAAAATTTTCACTAGTGTTTTTTGTTAAAAACCACTTTTTTTCAAAAGAACATAAAAAGTAAACCATAGTTAATTCTACAGCTAGTCTACACCGCAAATTTGTCTCCTGGCTTGCGGTGGCACTAAATTGTCACAAAATTGCTCAATAACCACAGACATGAACCTCCGAAATAGTCCTTAAGAAAATCGTATCCAATACTCGTACTTTACTATAATTTGGCACGATTACTTGGATATTTGATAATTTAAAAACAAATAGTGATTTAAAAAAAAACTTTTGTTTTAATCATAGAATTAGTAAAATTACAGACTGGTGTATTGTTAAATTATTTAGGTATTAAATTATGTATTATTGACAACCTCGTTAGTCAAACGGCTAACGTACAACCCTATCGCCTCAAAATATTCTAGAGGCATAGATTCGAATCCCGAGTTGGGACAAACAAATAAACGCCCCGATGAAATTTTGTATGAGAAAATTTTCTACATTGACAAAAATATGTTGAATAAAAATGTCCTTGTTATTAAGTTATAAAGTATGAAATTTATAAATAAAATTTAAAAAAGTATATTTCCGTATCGCCAAAAATGTAGACCATGTGACAGCTGGCAAACCTATCGCCAAACGGGGACTTGTTCGACCCCGGGCAACGTTATTTTTACTTAAACATTGAAAAAAAAACACACAGAAAAACACTGGATCACTAAAACAGAGAGGCGATAAATCAATGTTGTCCCCATGAGAAACCTACGTTGCAAAATTACGAATATGTTTTTGTTTTGGTTATACATACTTGTATTGAGATACGTGTTACTGTGGAAGCTCATGTGTTGTTCAACATTTTAGATTTTATGAGGTAAATATTATGAGTAATTAAGTAAGTATAATAAGTAATTTCATTAAAAAAATAAACTTTAACCATTAGTCTTCAAAACACACTAAACTACTAAAACCCACTAATTAAGACTACAATTAGAAAATGTTGGATTAGAAAACAACCAGTATTTCTTATTCTTAAATTTTATACACGTATGAATCAAAGCCTTACTTAACGTAAGTATTTATCATACCGACGATAAAGCTTTAATTTTATTTTGATAACCTTGAGTGTTTCTGAATCATTTATTACATCAATATATCGACTTAATTTATCTTTAAATATGTGATTATAATTAAAAATATTTGTACAAAAATAAAATCATCACAAATAAATACACAGTTAAAATATAAATCCCAATTCATGTGTTTATTTATTTGTAACTCGTAAATTATAATTGTAATTTTTATTCTATAAACATAAAATTCACACCACAATACATTACTAAAACCATAGAATTAAGAAAAAAGTGTAAGCTAAACGTTTGCTAATCATGGGTTTCTATTTTGCTTACATTGCAAGTACCTGCAATAAGGACAAATAATGTGGTTTAATCAGCGATAACCAATACAAAAATTGATAAAAAATGCCAACCAATAACGAAAAAAGTTGTAGATAGTATGAAAAACAATAAAACGAAAATGTTTCGCGGCTTAAGTTATCGAAAAGCGGCACGCGGCTGTCCTGATGCTAAGAGGCGTCCATGGCCTATAAACAACTATCCCATTGTCTCAAACAAATAATAAAAGTGTGATGCAAGCTACAAAAAACCTTTTTAAGATACAAAATCGAAAAAAATAAAATCATAGAACAGCAAATCTAAGTTTTTCTACAAGATCTTATGATTTACTGTAGTTTAGATTTGAACAATAACTTAGACAGCAAATGGTAACTTAGCAAAACACGGTTTCAACACAGCTAGAGCTAGCCGATATATCGTAGTAAAGCCGAAATTCACGTGGACCGATACTTTCGTATGATAGATGGTCACTACCATGCGATAGCATCTGTCCAGGCGGATCCCCGCGCCACCACTCTACTTCCACCCTTTATTGACTTAATAAGCAGACATTTCTGGAAAAAAGATTAGAAAGTTTTAAAATTAATGCCAAAATCAAAAGTGAGAAAAATAGCATGAAACATGTTTACTTATCTCAATACAGGCTGATGTTAATTGCAAAGGTGATATCTATTAAAGAACAGACAAACTTTGTGTTTGTTTGAAAATTAGTGAATTGTAGACATTATGTAAAAAACAAAATTACTCTGAAATACGTGATGTAAAACATGAACTAGATCATGCGGAATAAAGAGAAAGAGACGAAATGTATTATATCAGTCAATTTTGTAGCGCCTTTAAATAGAACAAAGCTAACGTTAGATGTGTTTGACTCCGCAGGGCGCGTCGTACATCTGCAGGCGCACGTCCATCTGTGCGGCTTCATAAAGAAATGGCGTGAAGTCACCCCCAGACAACGGAAGGGATTTCGACTACTTTACAAGCAGGGCTGTACGTGTAAGGTACGTCTGTCTATGTACTTGAAGACAAAACAACAGACCCACTTTTTATGGTCAGAAATAAACATGGTCGAAGAATATCAGAGGTGGTATGCGTTACCAAACTGGACATGGATTATGTAGCCTGTATACTGGCTTCTAGGGCAGACACAAAAATGACTTACGCCAAAACCTGAATAAAATAATAGCGATTTCAAACAGAGACAATTACTGGCTGTCTGGTCAGTCACTCCAGGACTCTAGCACTAGTAAATGTACGCTCATCCGTCGTATGGTGCTCGGCAGTTGGGTAGTTGGCACACCTTGTTTGTATACCTTCAAAAGACCCTGTGCCAACTCGGAGAAATACAACACTACTAAATACATCACAAATATAATGTTTTTTAATATTAGGTACAGATTATCGGAATAAATAGTGGCCTACCTATTAACATTTAAATACATTATTATAATACAATAGTAGGTCTAAAGTAAAATCTTTGAATCAAGAAAACTTCAATTCCTGGGACAATTCAATTCTCTAGTGACTTAACTAAACGTTAACCTGCTAATTTACAAACAGAGAGTAAAGTACTCTAAGGTTTAAGTTGGCGCTGTATACACTGTCATAAAGACCACCATGTCAGCGTCCTGGAGTATTTTAGTCTATGTTTATCAAAAATACAGTAACGGTCGTTGCACCGTATTTAGTTCCAAAGTTTACAATGATAGAACAAAACATGAATACAGGTATAATATTAATATTTCAAGCACATTGTTATTGCTGAAACAAATTGTATTTTAATGCCCTTAAAGCTCATTAGCATTAGAGATTTAGCTTCAGTTTCGCCAAGAGGTTTATCATTGTAACATCTCGAATGATATAATTTGATCACTTATTAAAATAACAATAAAGTTTTAGAGGACATTATTTCTTCAGCCTGAAGATGCTCGTACGAAATCAATATCCATTTATTTGCATTTGTAATTGTATAATTTTGCATTTGCTTTTGTATAAAATCGATAGACTGGATTTGCATGAATTGGTATTACAATTCATCATATTTGCGACTTATATTATGTACAATAGAGGTATATGACTTAGTACCGTAAATACGACGCGGAGGCCGAACTCGTGAAACTTTATGTAACACCAGGATCACGTACAGAAAGTTTGAGTGCTCTATAATCCGATCGGTCTCACTCAGGATAAAGTTCTGTTATTATATTTCTCCAAATGGAAGTGACACTACTCGAGCCGTGGAACTCCTTCGTACTGCGGAATAACCTCCTTGACATTTAACTAAGTGCTTGCTTTGAAAAATGGAAATTAACGTTCGAGAATGCGAACTGTTTTAGAAAGAAGTAAGCAGAATGTTAAGTGCACTTGATGTTAAAATTTTGTTTTAACGACCTTTGAAGATTTCCCATTGAATTTGTCCAAATGGACATCTAAGAGAATGTTACACTAAAGCCTGCATAATGTTTGAAATTACATCAGTAGACCAGCAGGGTTCGTATGCTATTCGTACTTCCAAAACAGAGTACAGTTTAGTTTAGTTTTTCTTTAACAAAATACAGCACTTTTGAGGTAATCAACTCGCATTTTTTGAGCAATCGAACGAGCAGAAAACCTGATGGCAAGAAATTTACTTAGGTTTAGGCACCAAACGTCTGATGATGCGTTGGTGACCTGTGGTTGTTATGCTTCACCTCTTATCGAAGGTTTGAGTTTACCACATCTAATTCACACACAGTCTTATTTTAAAAAGGTATTTCAGAGTGAATAATTTTATTTTTATAGAATAAGTCGTCAAATTCAAAAATGTTTTAGTGAAGACAAAAGTCGAAATATGAAATTCATAAATTTATTATATTTCACGTTTCACAGGTTCATATGAACAGACGTACTACAAAATCACCGAACACTTGTGTGGCGGCTTTCGACGATTGCTACGAGAGGCACGGGATTTGCTTACACAACCGCGATAGAAGGTGCCAATGGACGAGGTGAGGGAAACATATTGTTGGTGAGCTTTCGGCTCGCTCGTCAGCTCGACGGGGCACAAATGCCATACCGCTGCTGTCTGCTAAACTCGGTTTTGATTGACGACAGCGACAGACATTTGTGTGGTAAACATAGATAAATGCGTTTCTGAAACTATTTATTAAAATTATTGGATAGGTACATACACATATTTTCACGTGAAGTCAGTTTCGCGGTAAGCAGAGAGTCCGGTATCAAGTGCCAAGCATCACGGTCCTTGCAGACCTTCCTATGTTTAGGTGTCAATTTAGTATTCGTATCGTTGATGACCATAACATAAATATAAAACATTTGGATTAGACATATTTTTGTTATATGTCGAGAGATATTTATTTATGTATTTATTTTGAGACATTGCTTATTTTAAATAGCTATTAAAAATTCACGTTATCAACTAATTTCGTCATCGTGGATGAAACGTGTTGGACAACGTATTGTCTCCAAAGGTGGAACTGCTACACTTTAATGTCGTTAATGTAAATAACATGTTTTATGAAAAAAACTGCTTACAAGCTGGTGGACTTTTTGATAGAATGAAGTCGCCGCCGTCCGTAGACATCGGAAATACAAAGAATTGTCAGCCAAGAAGAGGTCGTCAACTCTAAACCATTAAAGCTCGCCTTAAAACGCCCTGAATCAAAGTTCCTTGAAAATACTCTGTTTGTTTTGTAATGGAATAGGACAGAAAAATCATATGGCTCCTCTGTTGTTAAGAGGCAACGGCGGCCTGTAGACTCCGCAGGTGCTATATTATCATGTGGGTCGCTGTCCTGTGGCCGTGGTGTTACCACTAAAGCTCAAATTTACTGATTACCCTACCCTCCAGATAAAAACGCAATAGACGAATGTCATTAGGTAGTAGAAGTAGACGAAGACACAACTACGGTTTGCTGAAGGTACCAGTTAGCCCCACAATATGATAGCTGGCAAAACTATCGCCATTTGTCGAATCCCGATTGTTTGTTTTTTTTATTAGAATTTGGTGGAAAGAATAAAGATTACGAGTCTATTGATAATAATAGAAGTCTAATAGATTTAATGCTTTAAAATAAAGCAAGTTTTTGTCAAATATGAGAAACTGCTTCAAAACGTTCAATATGAAACATATCGCATTGATTGATACTAACCGACTCACGGCCGACTTCAAACAGTTCTATATCGGGAAATGTTGAACACTTTAGGCCAATTACAACATTAATTCTTATATTTTGAGTACCTTGATCATATTATCTGCTCAGATGCTTTTAGCGCCTCGTTAAATAATTATTCAGTTCTATATCGAGACGGATCATTTATCATTGGTTATGTTCACCGTACAAATAAGTAGTGAGGGCGAGCAGTGTTCACGCGAGCTATTCTGATTATCCATTTGTAATAAATATCCTGTATATAAAATTGCATTGTCGATTCTTACACCATTTCATTCGCTGTCTTTGATTAGATTAGCGTTAAATCTTTAGGTACCCGGCCCGCACGCACACTCCACACAAAAGCCTCAACATTTTTAACAATGAAAATTTGAATTTGCATTACCACTTTCAATCTTTTTTTTCAACGATTTTAATTGTCATACCATAAGAGTTGTATTAGATCAAGCTATTTTCCAAGACAGAAAGTAACTTACAAGCGGTATTATAACGGTCTTTTCTTTTTATCTCCGACGGTAAAAGAGGATTGTTATAAGTTTGACGTGTCTGTGTGTGGGTCTGTCTGTTGCATCGTAGCTTTCAAACGAGTAGACCGATTTCTATGCGGATTTTTTTATTTGAAAGCCGATGTGATCGAGATGGTTATTGTTTTTTTTCATGTTATGATTACAGTAAATTACAAGTAAATATGTTTGTCATTAAAAAGTGATTAAGTAACAAATAGTACCCCCAATTTTCACATTTAATCAAGTGAAGTTGTGAGTTTTGAAGAATATAGTAAGCGTTTTACATTTCAGAGCTCCAGCCCTCACGAGATGCCTGCAGAAGCAGCAGACGAACAGCACGATGACTTGATTCAATCGACTCGATCATAAATTATAAAAACCATTTGTATATTCGGAATGCCTGTTACCGTTAATGCAACCTACGTAGTACCAGACCTGTAGCCAGGAAGCTTTTACACATTACTCTTACACATATAGCACGAATTGGCTAGTCAAATCATTAATGCAAAATGTAATTCGTTGGGCTATGATTTTTTAATTTGTACATTTATATCTAAATTATAGATTTTAGTAACCTCCGACACATTATTCATTAATTTTTGAATTAAATGTAAAATTTGTTTTAATTGTTCCATAAAGAGAAGACGGCAAAAGAACACGTCTATAATTAATACGAAACAGGATTATTACCAGATGACCTACTGGTGATTTAGTATTCTACAGAAAATTAACATATTTTTAAATTCACGTTGTTTTTGTTAAACTCAAAGTAGAGATCAGCCAGAGAGATTTTGATTTAGATTTAATGATAATTTATTAATAGATACTTAGAAAACTATTAAAAATTGTTACAAGTGGCGCGTTTCCGTCACATTTCGTTTTTGACAGTAAAATGTTAACACTATGGAACACCAAAAACATTCATAACAACAACACTTTTCAGGTTTAATTTTTTTTCAATGGTTAAAAATCTGAGATTCTAATAGCTCGTTCACATAAATTATTATTGTTTTTTAAAAATTTGTTTTTAAAATTTGTTATAGAGTTCACAGTGTTATTTCATGAGTGCAGAGAGAAGTGTACAAATGTAGACCGCACAGTATGTTGTCTATATACCCATGTGGAATAACTTATTGTGTCAAGATGTCTCGAGAGGAAGTCGCGCGAGATAGAGCAGTGAACAACATTTTTCATGTTTAAATTTAGAACAGCCTATTTCGTATTTTTAATATCAGAAAACTCACAAAATGAAATTAAAAAGGTGATTTAATACACAAAGCGCTAAATACCATAATATGTTAATCTGGCAACGGAGAGTTCAAAAGGTCGTATCTAAAAATATTTACAAAGAATGACATGCAATGATCCAAACTACGCATCGTATATTAAAGTGTGGACGAGCCTTACTACAATAAATCTGACGTTTTCGAATTATTTCGCTGCAAACCAATTGCCTAACCAGTGGGTAAGGTTTGCAGTTTTAAATTGTTATTTTGTCGATGACAAGCGTAATTTAAGAATTGTTTTATTTATTTTAAGTTATGATTATATTTAAGTTTTATTTTGTAAATTAACACATAGTTGATAAGTAGATAACAATAAAGAATCTTGAATATTAATTATGAGTTTTACTTAAGGCGCCTGTGTAAATAGAAAAGCACTTACCATGTCGGTGTGGTTGTGATAGTACGTCTGCTCGATGAGCGGAAAGTTTTCTCTGCCCAAACGGCGCTGAAGTTGGAGAAGATGTCCAAATACCCAAGGCCGGTCCTACAAATCGTTTAAGTATATTTATATCTACAACTGAAATATTCTGTCACTTTTTACATGTCCTCAGGTACCTATTTATACCTAAATAGCGGGTCGCCCGGCTTCGCACGGGTATACAATATAATAAAATAAATATCCCTGGAAATTGAATATAACCCCAAAGTAAGCAAATTATATGCTTGTGTTATGGGTGTTAGTCAACGATACTATTACATAGAAATACTTATATAGATACCAGAATACATTTAATAAACACCCAGACCCGGAAATGCAGACACCTAAATGTTCATCACACAAATACTTGCCCCCGTCGGGAATCGAACCCGAGCCTCGCGATTCGTCGATGCAGTTAGGCGATTACGTTAGCCAATCGACCAACGAGGCGGTCACATAATATACACCTAAACCTGCCTATTATATCCGTTTATCTATTAAAAAAACCGCATCGAAATAGGTTGCGTAATTTTAAAGATTTAAGTATACAAAGGGCCATAAGGATAGAGAAAGTGACTTTGTTTGATACTATGTAGTGATGACGCCGCAAAAGAGTGAGATTATCTCATCAGTCTTAGCAAGTAAGTGGGTTTTCAAAAAATATTTGAACACAGTTAATGTTTAATGTTAATTATTCAATAGCAGCGTCAGGACGTGACGATCCCGTTACTAGACACCAGCTCCATCAGTCATTTTATTGAATCACGCGTTACTTTGCGGAAATCCATTACAACAAATGTAGAATAAGTTTATATAGTACATACTTTTTATTCCTGTCGCCACAACGTCAATACTCGTCATTATCGTGTTCAGCGGTAAAGGGTACGGTAGCCAGGAGCCTCGCACACGCGGCCTAAGATCTCGGCGTTAAGTTAGCAACGCACCACTAACATGGATATTTCCAATGATACGAAGAGTTGCCAGCTTGTTTCCTGTCTTAAAAAATCGTAAAAGTTACATTTGTAACGTATTGAAGCATGTAGATAGATTTTATTAGTTACGAAAATTAGTAAATGTAGGACACCTACTAGAATAGAAACTTTTAGGAGTTAGTCTTAAGAGTTAGTAACCTTGGAATTGCCTTTCTTTATTATGGCATTAGATATCGAACAAGCACATGGCTCTCCCTATGGTAAGATACATGATCCATGTCTATGGACACCATAAGTGTGTTATGGCCGGTCGGTCTGTGCTACGGCCTTGGTGTTAAGGCTATTGTGCATACTATTTCTTAGTATTATACTACTCATACTTGCATCAGAAATTACTGTTCCTACTCTTTCTCTGGAGAATTCCTACCAGAAACATTGTAGGTAGAGGATTCGAGTCGGTAGAGGATTCCCGAATCCCGGGATCTCGAACCTAATCTCGAAATTTTCGGAATTAAGTTTCATAAATCCCGGGATTTTTAAAAATGTGAATACAAATGTACGTGAAATGAAACGTCCTTACTATCGTTTAACGTTTTGACGGCCATCTTGTATACGCTGCTGATTTCATTTGTAATTGCTAACGACCGGTACCACAATATTACCTGTAAAAACCGCTTTACGTCGTGTAAGTATTGATACTTTTTGTTAATTGGTGATAATAATTGATTTAAAAAAATAACAATCATTATTGTGTCTGAGTGAATAGAAAAAAAATAGATGAAAAATAACGAACTTTATTTTCTGTAGCTTTAAGAGCTTATATTTACATCAAGCAATATAAATACTCTTTGTCAAGATACTTTAACGTGTACACACTTAAATGTTCTTTTCATTTCAGTTAAATATTAAGAAGAAAACAATGTCATTATCCAAAGAAAGCTTTTGTGTCAAATATAATAAAGATGAAGAAGTTTCGTCAGTGTGGTCTATTTAATTCAAAATATGAGTACCTATAGACATTGATCTCTTTAGCATATAGTCTTTTTATAGTATTTCTGAACAAGTTCTAAGAAACGTATTTTTATTTTAGCACTTGCCCTGTGCTTGGGATAGATTTCTATAAATTTTTAAATTTTTAAATCCTGTCTGGGGCGAAATTTTTTCTTTCTTTAAAAATTTATAGAACTTCTAAGAATTAATTTTTTTAGTTCTAAAAAAATAAAGTCACTAAGCAATTCTCTAGTAATTGTCAGTCCAGTCGGTTTATCAGAATATATATAATTTTGTTTCGTTTTCTTAAGATTTAACTAAAGATTAAAAAAAGTTGATTTTGACATTTTTTTACTGTCTTTTTCTAACCACTTTCTAGAAAGTACAATTCACCAATACAATCCCGAGATTTTCCCGGGATTCCGGGATTAGCTGTAGGTAATTCCAAATCCCGGGATTAAAAAAATCAACCGGGATCGAATCCTTTAATTGTAGGTAACATTGTAGAGTCGTTAATGGGATCAAATTAATCTTCAGCCGAGGTCAACTAAAGTCTGCAATAATTAAGTATACGCCAGCGTTTTATTCTATTTAAATAAAAAACTTGTAGATTATTAAAGAACTTGTAGTTATATAGGTTTATGTACATCCCATAACAATATGATACACAACCCATTCTCATAGCGTACGTGCGGGGGTGGTACGAGGGGTACACAGCTCTCTCGACTGACTGGCCAGTGAAGAGTGTCCACGTGTCAATAACCTTATTGTAGAAGTCAAAGTAAGCAAATACCTGGAAGTGATAGATGGAATTTAAGGTGTTGACGGAAGGCACTCCCCCGAACTTAAGTCCCAGCAGGAGTGCGCGGTGGTCGGCGCCCGCGTCGCGTACGTTTTGTCTCACCAGGACGAACTCGGGCCTAAGACGGAACATATTCGTTTTTATTATGTTGAACAGGAGAAACCTGCTGAAAATGAGTAATCTTTTCACAGCAGTGAATAATGTACTGAACCAACGATGCCAGTGTTTATAGGTAAGTATATATCATACTAGTACATGTATCTAGGTTCGCATGCAATATATACACACACCTGTGTATGTTTCATTAGCACACATATCGATCTCTAGTATTTGCAAAGTTTGAAGTGACATTTTTATTTACTTTGCCCCTACGTTCCCCCGTAGAGAGATTTACTGCACTCCCGGAAATTTAGTATTATATTCAAGGAGACGCTCCTAAACAAGACCAATGTTGCCACATATTAGCAGTCAAAAATATTCAAATGATAAATTAGGTACATACGTTCAATGAAAACAAACACCTCGATCGTTGGTATATTTCGAGGCACGTCACGTCGAAACGATTCAATATTTGTAACTTACTTGAAGCACCGAGTGACTTTGGTCCCGCCCCTGTAGACCGCCATGGAGACGTTGGCGCCGTCCGAGTTGGCCGTCACCGACAGCTCCTGCATAAATAACATGTCGATATAAAACCATTTGTGGCTTTGGCCAAGTTAAATACTTCTGACACACAACTAGGCCAAAGGTTAACCTCTAACTACTTATCATCATTAATAAGACTTTTGGATTTTTTATACACGTGGTAGACACTTGGCACTCTATATTATCTACCTGTCATAGAGGGGAACTTAGCGTGAAAATATGTATATATAAGATGAGCTGAATGTTCAAATTTTTTTCTACACTGTGGGTTTTAAGTTAATTGGTCACTTTAGACTGGGGATTGTTATGTCTGTAACTCTTAAACTACAAAAAAAATTATAAATCAGGCAATACATTAATAATTTATAGCTCATTTTACATTTTGACATTTACCATATGTGATAAAATTATCCTGTAACTTTTCTCGGAATATAAAGTACCTAGGTAAGTGATAGGTTACACCAGACAAATCTAAAAAGGCTAAAAATGTGTTTTGATAATTCATCTATTTTGTTTTAAAAAAAAGTGGCTGTGTCATACGGACGGACAGGCAGACCTGACGGATCTATAAAGGTTTCAATTTTTGTCTCTGACTACGGTACCCTAAAAAGAGTTCACAAATAGCTTATATTACATTTTTAAGAACAGCGTATGAAATTTGGTATAAATAGCAATCGACTTCAAGCATTTTTTTAGTTGTATTTACTGCGATTTAATAATACCTAACCCTTTTCGTATAATTTAAAGTCATAGGTCTTTAAATGTTTGGGAAAGTAAGGAAGAAAAAGATGGCTTTTCTGACGAGAAAAATCCGAGACTGTGAACACGGAAGACGCTAGTAGTTGTTTGCCAGACTATTTTAAATCTCTTGTTTATTTTACATACATATACAAAAAAGTATATAGTATCGACCGTGCACGTTATAGGTGAATCGGGTTTGTTAGAGCTGGATTGCTAATTTTAACTCAAACAAAAGAAAAAGAAGGTCCACATTTTCATAAAAGTCCGCACATAATGAGATTGTAATGGTTTTTAATAAAAATAATGAAAAGATGAAATGGTAAATATTTTTTCAGTAAGATCTTTATATAGGTAAGTACAATTTATTTGTGTCACTAAGATGGGGGTGCTTACGAATTATGTATTGAAACTGTTGTCGCCTCGGGCTATGACAGCACTATATTTTTTGTTTTAGTATAGTCAAATGTTATTAAAGTAGATAAACAGCTCCATTTGTGTAATTAGGAAAACAAAATGTAATAACGTTAAAAACAGTAATGTCATAGACAAAATAGAAGGCTGAATGTTATATTTTATTATCTATGCAAGAGCGCGGTTTCTATGGATTATTCCCGCCATTTTAATTAATTGTAAAAAAGAGTAATAAAGTTTTACTTGGAAAATTGATATCCGTAAAATTTGTCTACATAATATATTTCTTTCTTAATCGCCTCTGTTGTCTAGCGGTTCAGTTGTTGGACTCGACTGCATGAGGTCCCGGGTTCGAATCCCGGGTCGGGCAACAAAAAGAAAATTGGGTTTTTCCAATTTTCTAATTAAAAAAAATGTTGCTCGGGATAGGATATGTGCCCGGTTGGCGATAGGCTTGCCACCTGTCACATTGTGGGACTTAGTATCTTCGGCTAGTCGTGGGTGCCCTGGTTGTGCCTCTGCCGACCTCTTCGGGGATATGGGCGTGAAGATACTTTAATATATTTCAATATAATATATTAATATATTAGCAATAATAAAAACTCAAATAAAAGTTATTTATAAAACGGGCATTAAAATCTGTACAGAATTTAGAGCTTCGTTGTATAGGAAGGGAATAATAAAAAGTCATACCTTCCAACTTTCAGTAATAAATAATGTAGTATCTTCACGCCCATATCCCCGAAGAGGTAGGCAGAGGTACAACCAAGGCACCCACGACTAGCCGAAGACATTAAGTCCCACAATGTGATAGGTGGCAAGCCTATCGCCAACCGGGCACATTTCCAATCCCGACCAACATTTTTTTATTAGAAAATTGGAAAAATCCAATTTTCTTTTTGTTGGTCGACCCGGGATTCGAACCCGGGACCTCATGCAGTCAAGTCCAACACCCGGACCGCTAGACCACAGAGGCGATAAATAATGTAGAGATCATTAAAACACATTCATCGTCAATCTAGCGACAGTCACGATACTCAGTTTTGACAGTTTTGACATACGTCAAATTTATTTTAGTTTAGTTTGCCAAATGAATGTATAAATATTTGAATTGATATTTGTAACATAAATAAATCAATTTGACGTTAAAATGTTTATGTGACTGGTTATCTACTAAGTGGAATA
>NJDC01001538.1:404752-424894 GCA_002245475.1 Calephelis virginiensis
TTACCATATAGAAAATTAAAAAAATCTGAAAAATTGTTCCAAATCCAATCCGAACCGAACGTTAAAAATAATCATGTTAGAAAAAAAAATACTTGGTGTTCGCTTTTTGCACTGCACGCCACACACTCACCACGCACTCCCACTTCACCCCTCTCACTCCCACGCACGCACGTGTAACCGACCTCTACTCTCCTACCCCTACTCCCTAATATAATTATTTTATTTAAAAACCCAAAAGTCCTGAGATTTGCCCAAATTTTCGAAATCCGACCGGACTCCTGAGAAATACCTCAAAATCCTGAGATTTCAGGACAAATCCTGAGACATGGTAACCCTACCTACACCAAACAAAACGTGATTCCGAGGTGGTCCCATATTAGTTTTATTATGAATCTACTAGTAGTGGTCTTTAAGTTAAACATAAAAGATCGTATTTTTGTAGTTATATTGACGTATGAAGTGTAACTCGAAAGGTAGTAGGATGTTGATAACATTAATGCGAGACCATTTGGCGACCATTTGCTATCTTTTGAAAAAAAATGATAAAATAACGTCATGGTGCCCAATGAAAGAGACGTAGTCGGTTTTTGCAGCTCTAATGCGCCTAATTATTTCTTATCACATATTCTTTAAGAGAAAACATTGGCTGTAGGTAAGAAAAATGAACCAAAAAACCGATCCATTTCTCGGGAAGCAACTTCTTTGAAACTTATTTAAAGTTTATTGACATTATAAATTAGGAAAAACTAAAATAATGTAGTCAGGCTTAAAACAAAAGTGTTCGTGACGATTCATCATTAGAATGACACTAAAGTTTATCAGTGATTTAATTAACTAATTATAGCTCTATTTATCGACCCGCCATTTCCTTTTCCGCTGCTCTCGAACTCTATGCTACGAGCCACATGTGCCTTTTGTGTGGCGATGGAAAAGTGTGTTTGCGAAATGTATCTTCAAACTGCATGAAGAATGTTAATAGTTAATGTACGACTACATTTAAATATTACTGAATCTCAAACACTGCGTTTAAAAACGTTCAACTTGAAACGAAAATGAGAAAATAAAAATATTTTCCTTTTCAGCTTGGTCATACCTACACATTTCTAATTATAGTTTTGTATATTAGACACATATTTCAAAGTTATTTTATTCACAAAAGAGTAAATATAGTTTTGTTATTTAAAACGAATGGGACATCCAATTCTTTTAAGAATTGACAGTAGATATGCGAGACGGTTTTTACATGTGCTCCACACATGGGTATTTGTATTTGCGTATTGCTATATTTGACAAATAACCTTCGTATGTGAGGATGTATTTGCCACAATATTTGCCCTATTTGGTTAACAGGCAAATACAACGGATAAAAAATACGGCTCACCGAAAATTTATCGATTTTTCAAGGCATCTCAAAAAAAAAACAATATTCGATAGACTATTTCAATACAGACCACACACATTTTTTACGTATAGCATTTAATAGTAACATGCGTTCAAATAATTAGCTCCAACTGCAAGTGTAGAGTCCATTTGTTACAAACATAGTCATTAATTTGGTACAGCAAAATTTATTTTTAGGTGTAAAGAAATACTTGGTATTTGCCTCCATGTGTGGACGATCATATTGGCTATATAACTATCAGTCAAATATTGTCACAGATTCAACAAAACCAAATAATCACACAAATAGCCATGTGTGGTTGTTCCATGTGCCATGTGGAAATTCCAGTTCACAAATATGTACTTTCATAAATGTCAAAATTTGAATCGTATCGCTTTCCCTAACGCCACCGTATTAAAAATTAAAACACTTGCTTTAAGTTTTCATTGCTAAAAATAGTCTTAAATACCAACATAGTCATTATATAATAGTAGTAAGAATCTAGTGAACGTATGACACATCACATATATTATGTAGTATACATGTATAATCATTGATAGTAATATTTTTTAAGGAACAAGTAGTGTATTGTTGATGACAAGATAACCAATTAGGTACGTAGAACCAAAGGTAGTATTCGATTGTGCCAACTGGACACTTGGATCTTAAGCCTTTTTGCATAACATACAGTAATCTAACTGTGCCAAAGAAAAAAGTACAGAGACACTTCTAAAAGTAATGACATAATGGTAAAACATTTCCAGATTTTACTTCATTCTTCTACTTTCCCCACTCTTATAACTTTTAATTCCCAACTTTTAAAAATTCGGTGCAAACTTGATATTACAATAGTTATTATCACGGCCATAAACGGGCTTTAGAATCTTTCGAGCCTAACTCTGCCTATCTCCTTTACATGTATAGCTATTTTCACATGTAATTGTGTTTCGTAGGCAGTCATTCATTTGTTTTTTTTTTCTGTTTGCGTCGCTTAGTTTAAAAAATGTAAAACTTGAAATATTGCGTTATATACGAGTAGGAGTTCCACCGTAGTGCCAGTGCTGTGGAAACGACTCGAACGGTTAATGATGTGTATGGTGGTCGTGTCGCATAAGAATACACAGCTCGGTTTTAGTTACAACGTTTTCGTTATAGAAAATTCGATCAGCAGAATAAGCTCCATGGACGGCTAGAGACCCAACTTGACAATGAATAATTGAAGGCTATTGTGGAAGCGGATTGCAAACCACGCCCGAGTTAGCTGCAGGCTGCGGAATTTTAAAACAATTCATTGAATATGATCACTGAACGGGCACCTCCAGAAAATTTATGTCACAGACAGTCCACATGAGCATGAATGAAGAAAGAATAAACGCAACACCATGTACCTACTACTAAATTACAAAACTGTAACAAAACAACGGGCACAACCCCTCGGAAGGCTGGGGATCACTATAGGTGACTTGGAAGGACTGCTGGCTTCTGGAGAGAACTGGGATGTTTAGAATAGCTATAAAACCATCCATGCCATCGACGGATAATGGCCTAGAATTATAGCTAAGTGCCACAGACTGCACGCGAAATAAAAAAAATCCAAAACTAATCTGATGAATATTCATGCAGCAATGATAGAATTAAATTACATAGAGTTACCACCTCGATAGACCAACTAGAATGTATTTCAGTCTTAAATTAAGCTTTTAGAGTAATTAATTAACAATTAAGCAATATTAAACCGGAACTACAAAAGAAATAAAAATCCAACACTACTGATCCAAAGTTAGCGTGTGAAGCGCTGCACGATCACCTGAGGTTACACCTACCGCACAGACGTTTACAGTCTATTGCAGAACAAACAGAAAAATGCTTTTAGACACGTGTTACGTACAACGTCATAATTGCATATACGATAAATTTTAGCTCTACCCGTATTTTTTATTTATTTTCCTTTTTGTTGCCTTACCCGTGTATGATGTAGTTTATAGATAGTTGCCAGGTTTTTACGGCTTTATACGAAACTTTTGAAGTAACACGAAAATATTATTTATAATTTTCTTGATTCTCTTTTTTTAATTTTGTACATGTGATGATAATAATAATAATACCACCGGAATGCAATTAGTTAGCGACACCTAACATTTTTGTTTTTCTTTTAATATATTATTAATATCTGAGCCTAATCTGTCATTTCTTCTGAAATTTTATTCTGCGTTTAAAGGTGCAAATGTTTTATACGCAAAAAATTGTATGAGAACATATACCTTCAAGGAGCTTCAGCAGAGCGAGATTGTAAAACAGAGACAGGTCTTATCGTGAACATAGATAAATTTTATTGATATACTTAGTCAAAAAAGTGAAATTGAGAAGACAATATTCTAGAACTTAGTTGTTGTATACACCGCCTCACCCATTCTTGCCGCATTCATTACATGTTCCGTTACGGATTCATGATCCGGTCCCGAGTTCCGGTCACAGAATTATGACGCACCTGTAACATCTATGGTGACTAAATTCCACGGTTTTCTCTTACCATCAGGAAATATTTATACTTTTTCATTTTCTTATCCCACAAAAAATTTAAACAAGCAAAAATAGCCTGTAACTCAGTATTTAATACAGATGATTTAATGCGCCCAGTCCACTGCTGTACGTTAAGGGTCAGGTTTTCGAAAGATTAATCGTCTAATCACGACCATATACACCCTATACCGTAAGGTTTACTATACAATATCCTAAGGTATCTATATATTTATACGTGAAGGTATCTATATATTTATACGTGAAGGTATCTATATATTTATACGTGAAGGTATCTATATATTTATACGTGAAGCCAAAAGTTTGAACCCCTTTTTAAGAAAATTGCGCAAACTTTAGTTAGCGAAGTTAGCGCAAACCGTATCGCTTTTATTTGTTTCGCAGTAATTACTATCGAGTAAGATTAATTTAATAACAGACGAGTACTGAAGTTTTAGGAAAAGTGAAAAAAAAAACTTGTTGGATAAAACACATTGGAAAAGGAAGAAAATATAATAAAATAAATAAATTACAGGCGACCTGAGGGGAGTGGAGATCGGGAAGAGGGAGGAGTGGGGGTTTTAAGGGATAGCGAAAAAAAATCTTCGATTCCTTCAAAACCACAAATCCTATGGAAATGTTAATCACAAAGTTATAGGCAATAAAAAAATCTGCAGCTTTTGTATTCACACAATTATCATATATCCGCCAAATTCATATTAAAAATTAAAATAATCAAATTTATAGATACGAGTACTATATTATCCTTGGTGTATTATTTTGTTTTCAATTATAAATTTCCATTGATTAGCAATTTTGTATAAGATGATAGTCACTACATAGTACAAAACAAAGTCGCTTTCAACTATCCGTTCCTGTTAATGCTTAGATCTTTTTTTTCTTTTTTTTATGATATAGGAAGGCAAACAAGCAGACGTATTTCCTGATGGTAAGAAATTCACGCCGCCTAGAGACACCAAAGGTGGTAATGGTGCGTTGCCAACCTGAGGTCGGGATGCTAGGCCTCGAGCAAAAGTATGTTTACTGGCTACCTTACCCTCCGAACCAGAACACGTCATGACGTTATGGCGGCAGGAATAGGTAAGGCGGTGGTACCAAACCGGGCGAGTTGCGAAACTCTACCACCTAGTCAGATGTCACGGTGTTAGTGACGGCAAGCCTATGCTCGCCTTTTACGAGCTGCCTGGCAGATGGTCTATTCTGCAAAGGGGCCCGGACCATCACGGGGTTTTAAAACTAGGCAACAAATTTTGTTGCGGTGTCCACGCGTGTGAAACTGGGACCAGCTGCTAGTTTGGTTACCAAGAATGAAGCGTTTCATCATAATATAACTCAAAACCTTTCAATAGAAAATTTGAAATATAATAACGGAAACACCACTGAAATCGGATGAAGTATCAAACAAAGTACCAAATATTCATTCATACATGCAGGTGATTTGAAGATCCGATAAAAAAAGTTATACATATTGCGAAAGAGCTACTAATATAAAAATCTACTTCTAAAGAAACCCTTCCACATTGACCTGTGCCACTTGCCCTATTAACCCCACATTGAAATTTAAACCTAAGGGTGGCTGAAATGCGCCCGCCCGAGCCCTAATGAAAGTAAAAATGTTCTTTTAAATAATTTCAATTTTAAGTGCTGGAAACAGCCTTCAGTCAATTGAATGAACGGTGCATTATAGATTTGAATCTATGATTCATTCAAAAACATTTTATATGAAATGTTAGCAAGACTAGATCATAATATGGCTCGCAATATCAAAAAGGAGTAAAGCTTAAATAAAATCCTCCGCCCTAACTCTTCAAACCCTTACACTCAGTACTTTATTCAAATGACCTACTGAATTAACTTTCATTTTGTATCTTCTACGTCGAGTTGCGCGCTAAGAGACAGATTTTCTGAAAGAGATACTATAAATATTCAAAACGTATCCCGATGCTTGGTAACAGATTTGTACTTTAACAGGTAAAGCCAAGTCGAGTATCTCAAGCTTCTACTCTAAGTTTACTTTAGAATGTCTATTTTTTTATGAAGGCAAACAAGTAGAGAGATTTGCTGATGGTGTATAGTGCATAGTGCGATGCCAACCTGCAGCTGGGTCTGTATTGAACCTCTAAAATTGACCTCAACAGTGGTGACCATTGACTCGATTGCGGAAAGATCACTTTACCTGTTCCTTCGGAAAATCGTTTAAGTCATCAGACTTCGAACAAGTACGTGGTTTTCCTGATAGCAATAGCCAACCGTCGCCTATAACCACCAAAGATATTTCAGAAGCGTCACTGTTCTATGACCGGAATGTTAGGCCTAATGTCTAAATCTACATGGATTACCCTGCCCACTGTCACTCACTCAGTGAAGGAAGTTGATACCAACAATAGTGTTAATATTCATGAATAATTTCAGGTATGCTCGCCACACACGAGATGCCAGTTAGAGAAATACGTGATCTATTCTAAGCAAAGACCCGGACCAACACGGAGAGACAAACAAACTATCGCTCGCTGAGCTATGTCGAAGCAAAACTCTTAACCAAGTAGCCTAGATCTAGCGCAGGGCAGATTTATCATTGGTGAATATTTAAGAGATATATTATACATAAGAGAGATTCAAGAACATATTTAGCTGCCACCACCACTGTAGAGTATATTATTATCATGCAACGAAATGGAGTTTAGGATGGTTAGCTAACTTTAAAGGCAAAAGGGCCTGCCTCAGGTTAGCAACGTATCATTAGCACTCGTTAAAACCCCGTAACCGTATTACCCTGCGTTGGGCCGCGTCCCTTGTGGAGAATAGAATATCTACCTACCTAGCTACTCGTACCATAGTAACTCTGTCAAGTTTTGGTCTGGAAAATAAGATAGTCGTTAGACTTGCAGCACAGGACTAGCATCCCTGTGATAGGGTAGCGACGCACCTGTGACATCTATGGTGTCAATAGGCCACGGTTGTCTCTTACCATTAGAAGAGATGTGTGCTTCTTTGCCGTTTGATCTCATCAGAAAAAAACAGTTTTGGTGTCTGGTGGTTACTCTATAAAAATGAATAGATAAGGGAAAAAATTAAGCTAATTTAGCTAAATGTTATATTATTGTAAAATTGCCCAAGTTATTGAAGTGTTATAAAAAAGTGTCCCGGTAGTGAAGAGATAGTGATTCCTCTTTCAAGCTTGATATTTGCGGAGCTTGTACCCGTACGATATTTAGAGGCGCGGTCATTCCAAAAGTCTAGACCTAATTTTTTATATAAATCGTACTTCATATTATGTACATGAAGTTTTCAAACGGAACGTCCCTTACGAATTTTTCCAAGGATAGTATTTATTGTAGATCTCGAGTAATCATATTTTGTCACAATGGAGAGTTACGAGTAAAATTTGCGGGGCTGATTTAAATTGTTCGATTACATTAAACACACATACACAGTATCGATTTTACATAAAATAAATTATTACAATTACAAAACCTTCATAATTTACAAAATAATTGCTAGTTAGGACCTTCTAATGTGGTTAAATATTTACATAATAATTATCAGAGTAAATATAGGTTAATATTATTCGAAACTAAAAGTGTAATTATTTAAGTTAGAGGACATGAAATTACGAAATGAATGAATTACTTAAATCGGCCCGTAGTTTAACCGTCCGATTGTTTTATAATACGCTCATTGTAAAACCGACTCGCCTACTGTCCGTAACATGTAAACCTATATTCCTTTCATGACCTGTTTAAAACCTTTTTATTATGTAATAAAACGCTTATATTATGATTATTTTTATATTAAATTTGCAAATTATGCAACTTACGGAATTCGTAGTAATCCAATAATGGAAGGATTTCGTTAATGAAGCACTGGTTGCACGTAAACTGGTAGGAAAATGCCGACAGGGTGTCTTCTGCGAGACTAAGCGGGAGCCGGCGGAACAGCGCACGCCGGAAACTTATTGATTTTGGGCGGCAACTCTGGTCGCCGGCACAGCGCCCCCTACACCCACCTGCGCTTGCTGAACTACTCTACAATGTTGTACATAGCTTAGCTTAGATGGCGCACTGAAAAAAACATTATAGGGGAGAAACAAGCGGGTACGGTGATGGTAAATAGACATTCGACGCCTGTGGACACCAAGGATAATGCGCATCGATAATGGCCGTGATCTTGGGCCACGTGTGCAAGTCTGAAATACAGAAAATACTTGGATTATGTTAAAACTTAAAACTTCTTCTAAAATACAATTAATTAAGAGGCTGGCTGCAAGAGCTCCTGTAATATCATTGTCGTGTTTTCATCTTGTTGATCTAAGACGCGAAGAATTGTATGTGATTGCAAAAAAGCACATGACAAAAAATGTTTTTACGGCCGTCGATATCCCAGAAAGAGTAAGCAGAGGTACAACCAGGGCAAACACGACTAGCCGAAGATACTAAAGCACTTTAAAGGATTTTTCGATATTTCGACTGTAGACACCAAAGGTTGAATAATGTCGTCGTTTGTACGGTACGGTCGAATTCCTGAGGATGGCTCGGTGTCGAGGCGAAACGTACGCCGAGTCCGATTTGGTGTTCTCTGTGGTGAGTGCTTCGACAAAGTTGGCGAAGGACGTAACAAGTGGTTTTGTTTCCCGTGTTCGGACTCTATTTGTGATCTGGTCGCGGAGGTGGGAGGTGGGAACTTTAGGTAGGGTTGTCACATTAAAGAACGTGACAATTTATATTGTTTCTCGAGCTCTTCCTATATTCGTGTTCTGGTCGCGGAGGTGGGTGGTGGAAACGTCAGTTAGGCTTGTCACATTATTTGTCGTTTGGAGATTATTTGCCACAACAGTTACACTGCTTACGCGGAATTAGCAAAGTAAAGGCTCATTTTACAACTGACAGCTATGGTGACGCGGCTTCTAATGACAAAGTATCTAAACTACTACTTGCTTCTGTAATAAAAAAACATTAGCCAACGGTCCAGTCAGGTTTCTATAAATTTATACCAGGAAGCCATTAACAGCACACACCTGCCATAAAATTGCCATTTTTGTTTGAGTGATCATAGAAGAGTATGCAGTAAGATATTATATGCAGAAGGAATAACATCGTTAACAAGACTCCATCAAAATTTTATTCATCATGAATCTGTGGAAGCAATGTATTTATTGTCATAAGATTTCACAACCTGCTATAAAATATAAATCTTAAATTACATTAGACAAATAATTGTAAAATTAATATACACAGGCATTTAAAATATGACTCATCAGGAAGTAATAATAATAAGTTAATAAATAAAACTTTTATTTCTTGCCTAGTGCCATTTTTCCAATACATTACATCGATAAACAATATTTAGAATTTATTCTAGTCATAAAATATTAGGTAGGCATATTTTCCACACAAAATTATTTTTACTATTTATTTCAAACATTTTAATAATTTCTGATTTTATGTTTTAATAATGAATATTTTTATTTTTATGATTTTGGAAGGTACTCAAGCGGGCGTATTTCCTGATGATAAGAAATTCGTTTGTAGGATGTCACGGTTTTAGAGACGGTTAGCCTATGCTCGCCTTTTACGAGATGCCTCGCAGGAAAGCAGATGGCCTATTCTGCAAAGTTTTTTTTTATCAAATTACTTTAAAGATATGTCTTATCACTTACAACCGTTACTTGTTATTTGGTAACATAGCCTGTGTTAGACATCTATTTATCTTAAATAGTTACATCAACTTTTATTAAGTACTTACCATTTTTTTATTCTGATTTTCTATTTTTAAATTACGAATTGTTTGTTTCAATTAATATTATCATTAATTTTAATTTGTTAAAATGGAAACACGTTTTCAGATTCCCAATTTGAAACTCAGTAGGTAAAAAGTTAGGTAACATTAGAAACACGGTAACTTCTCTTCATTAAGAAACCAACATGTCTACATATTATGCAAAGATCTCCTCCTCAACGTTTGAATAAACATTACAATTTACAATGCTTTCCTGCGCTCTACCAACTCATAGGTGAATAGAAACTATTTACATTATTTAGACATTGGAACGAATTTGTCAAAATGCGTATAGCGTGTGTAAATGAAGGAATGAATGAATACTATATCATTGCACGCATACTAATTTAGATAAATGTTACTGCACTAAGTACGAACATATACATTTTCATGCGTTATTACAGAACAAAAAATACACAACGAATTTAGTTTATTTGTTTAATGATCTGGACTAAACATATATTTAATTGATGAAGGCACACTTAGATAAGTAAACGTACTAATGTTGAGGCGATGTGGTCATCTGCCTATTCAGATTTCGAAATCATCAGTATTGCAATATGATCTGCCGCGCGAAATAATACAGCAGATATCGAAGAATTGCTAAATTAGATTACTCTTGCACAGAGTTTAGATCAAGTGAGTAGTGAAGGTTTTATTAATTATAGAGTTTGCTTAAGGCCTTTCCTCGTAAAGTATGATGGTAATATGAAATAGTGAAAATTTATACCGTAGCTGGAAGAGAGATGTACCCAAAATAATAAACACAACAAATTTCTTTGTAAAAAAATACACTTGGACTGATCGCACCAAAATGACATTTTCGCGTAGCTTATTTGAGGCTGGGATGTTAAGCCTCTCACATAAATAAATGTATCAACTTCCCTGATACCGGAACACTGTAGAGGCGAGCACTGCCTTTATTGTGGTTGGCTTTGTATATGCCAAGGTGGTGATACTAATTCATGTTGGCCGCGCTAAAACTCATAACGGTCGTTAATTCACTAATTTCTGAAATTTTCTTTTCTTACTTTTTTATAAATTAAAAAAAATGTCTGCTTTGATTATCGACGAGAGGATTTTTTGGCACCTGTCTGTAGTGTCTAAAAAAGGAAAAGTTATCGTTGTTTCTAATTCGCAAGCCGCAAAATTTGCTTATAATCAGAGTTTCCCAAAAGTTTACATTAAACCTTTATCGACGCTTAAAATTGCAGCAAATGTTTGTTTTATTTTACTTTAAGTGCTCGTTAAAAATCATAAACTTTACTCGAAGGGAATATGAAAGTTCTGAGCAGAATGTTTGTTTTGAGCATGAACGTTAATATAATTTAAAATTTTATGTGAACTTATACACATATTGAATGGCTATATATATATGAGTACATCCCTTAAATGTAGGAATATACTTCTTGTTACATCTACCTATAAGTTTTTTTTTATGTGCTTAATTCACATTCAGGTTATCGATTAGGTACAGTGATTGTCATCATCCTCGCGTTAATCGCCATTGTTTGTCACTTTTAAAAGTGGGAACCCAGGTTCCAATTTGCTACTCCCTGTTCCAAACCCCATCTTGGGCATGTCTAATAATGAGTGTTCTACAACATCCAGCCAACGTATCTAGGGTCAGCCTTTTTATTGTGATTGAGACTAGGAAGAGTTTTGAGCCGCCGACAACAATCCTAACTATAAGGTCAGATTTACAACAGGTCTATCTACTCTTTAGTATAAGAGTCTTTCAAATCATACATTGAGTGGCGCAGTGATAAAGTTGATCCAAGTATATTCCTTTTTTGACAGTTTCTCTTCATAAAACGGCAAAGGCCCATATTTTGACTAAGGTGTAAAGTTTGTGAAGTTAGGACGTGAAGAAGTAGAGCATGTAGAGTTAGAAACTTGGCTCTACGTCACATCTAACAACTTTTTGACAGTGCACGTTCTATGGTATTAATAAGAGGAATCATATGGTATTCTCATCTATTCAGTCACATAACATGGCGGAAACTATTCATATAAATGACAATTCTTAGAATGTATACGCGTTAGGCGTGAGACATTATTGTTCAACCACAGCACACCGGAAACAAACATTGTGCTGCACAATCTGAAAGCTTTTATAGCATTGTACTTGCACTCTTAACAACAGGTGATACCACTATGATACAAGTAGTAAAGGTAAGTAGACAAGTCTTTCGATGGCGAAATATAGATGCAAATAATATAGATAAATGTAAAACATATAGATTAAAATATAAATCCAGATTGATTAGCAGTAACAAATATTGATGTTACATAAGACTTTTTCGATGCGAATATTTAACAAAGCTCCACATGTTTGGAATTATAAAACTACTCTATCAGTCGGCTGCAAGACTCCTCAGTGGAATAACCCAATTCCGCTGCGCCCAAGTCAGTACGAGTATTTAGTGCAGCAAAACGAGGTCGCCCTTTGTAACCTTATTTTAGCATGTCGTTGTACAATGGAATACCCCGCTTATTCTTATACTGGTATATCGTAATCGGAATAAAAAAAACTTCAACTATCATCTGCTACATTGTCATCTATGAAACAGTTGACTATATGAAGCATCTAGCTGAATATCAGTTGAAAATAGATTTATTACAAGCAAAAATAAATTCAAAAAACCAGAACATTACAAAAAATGGTAGTTATTTCACGATTTCTTAAATAATTGATCTTCTAGCGCTGACAGTTGGTTAAATCTTCCTCATCATAGCACACACTCCTCTAGTCCTGTATTTACAATAAAATATGAAAAAACAATTATAGCTTAATTTATTATTATTATAATTAAACTTAAAAAACATAAAACGACCAACCACAGCAGACATAATGTGAGAATAAACGAGTGAAGATGTGCTGGTGCTATACCTGATCGGCTGGTGGTGTGCGTAAGGCTCTGCCGGCGAGAGCTGTGCGCGTGTAGGCGTATGTCGTAACGACTGCTCGGCTGCTCGCCCACCGACGCAACGTTGCGTAGCGGAGTCTGTGTCCACACTGGTGCCGTTTATACGTTGAGCTAAAACACTATTTCTTTAAAAACGTTTCCACCAATCCTGCTGCAAAAAAAGAAATACGGCAAAACAGAGATATGTACCGATGTCTTGTTATTTCGTGGTCTGCATAAGGCTCTACCTGCTTGTTGGTGTGAGCGTATGCCATGATAGCATAATCTTTATTGATATATTTTACGTTTTTTTACGTGTCAGAGATTAGTTTAGTAGTTATTACTCATTTGTTGGAAAACACTCACTCGTAGAGAGGATCTGGCTGTAGAAATTAATCGGCTTGCATTTTCTTTTTTTGGCCCCTAGATATAATAAAATTAGTCCATGAATTTATTCGAACATTATTCGAACAGCCACGGAACGGAACTTTCTGCGTACGAAGATATTTTCAAACCATTATCTACTTCTTACTTAAGCGCCTTTAAAGAAATAATGCAAAGACACCTTCTAACAAGCATGGTTACACCTTCGAGCCCCTTTTCACATTTCAACAGATTTGTTTAGGGGGCAACTAAACCAACAGTAACAATATAAAATACTAAATTAAATGATACAAAAAAATCTTACTTCTGCGTTGACTACGAGCGTGTGTGTGAACACGGCCTCTGCGTAAAGTAAGTTTGTTGTGCTGTTCTCGTAAGTTAGGTTTGCAGTCTGCACCGTTGACCGTGCAGCGCCAGTGTCGCCTGACATCGCGCGCCGCACACCCGCCATGACGGGATAACTTACATAAGTACATAAAGTTTTGTATTGTGCCTACTCCGTGAAACATGTGTCTAATCTGGAGCTTTATCGTCGCTGGCACTGTACTAGTGTCGGCTATCGCACAGGTAAATAATAGTTTTATTACAAATACCTAAGCGCTCTATTGAGGGAAACTGAAGTATACAAAGGTGATCTCATTCTTCGAATCTGAATAAGTGCTTTTCGACTGTGCTATTAAATTTGGTATTGACCTAATTTGACTGCGTTTTTATTGCTACTTTTTTCTAACGATTGAATAATATAGATAAGGAAGCAATTTAGCTGGTCGTACTATTTACATTTACAACCAACGTAACGTCAATTATTTCGAGTAAGTATTCAGGAACTATTTAAAAGCTTATGTAATGAATGTGAAACATAGTTTTTATTAACCTTAATATTTTAATTTAAAGTAGTAGGTATAATGAATAGGTAGTAGTAAAATTAATGAATTTATTACAAATTTGTAATATTTCACTATTTATCTTCATATAAAATAGTTATTTTCTAATCTTTTTACCTAATAGTACAAGTACGATGTGTAGTACGTAATAACAGTATGACATAACTTTTAACCTAGATAAACATACCATGATATTGCAAAGCCTTGCCGGTAAAGTCGGCCAATAGCTACATAGGTATAAAAATAACAACGCAAATGTCAATATAAGGAAACAAACAAGCTTTACTCATAATTTTTAATACATTACTTAAATGACCTTCTCACGTGTGTAATTTAATAGTTAATTTAGTGATTCCACAACCTGCAACAATATTAACGTGGCGGCAATTCAGTGAACGTGTTTACGGATCTGAGTTTTGTTAAATGACATTTAAACTAGAGTATAAGTCCTAGCCTATTACCAAATAGGTACGGCCAAAATATAAACATCACCTTTAGTGCAACTGGGTCCGTAGTCTTATAAGACTGACAGGTAAACAAATTTTTTAATAAAATGGAATACACGTCACCTGTAAACACCCAAAATTTAAACGTTGTGTTGCCAATCAAGGCTGGAAAGATGTAGAGAGAAGTTTATTGCCTACTCTAACAAACCGTTTCATGACAAGGGACAAATAAGTGTAGACAATAGCGGACGAACAGTTGCAAGACTCTACCAGCTGACTGATTCTACTTTATCCTGGTTGTCTAACATATACTAAAATTGTAGTAACACCAAATCTCTCCATGAAATATTTTTTAAAAACCATGAACGCTTTGTATTGTAGGTATACAGGATTTACCTAGAAGCCAAAATTAGCACTGTTAAAATTGTTGTCGGTTTCTATGTTTGTTTGTTAACTTTAATTTTTAACAAATGTCGTAAAGCCACTCCTTATATCTTGGGTCAACATTTATGGTAACTATACCCCTTAAAATTTGCAATTTTATATCATTATTGAATATAAGGCTAATAAAAGAGATAATTTCTCGTTAATAAATTTACAATTTCACTACAGGAAAATCTTTAGTTTGCATCACTAGCCACGAAAAGTCACTTCAAGGTGTGTACGATATGTAGCCGGCAATTGTTTCTTAATGAACTCAACAAATAAACGTCCTGTCGATATTAGACAGTGTCAGCTATAGGTCCATATAATCCGTAGAGTTCCACGATTTGGTGGCAGTTTTCGTCTTTATACATTTCGCAGGTTACCTATTAGAGAAGCCAGTAAAGAGAAGTAATAACCCAAAAATCATTGGATCAGCTATTTCAATGTCATTTATTACATCTGCATATATTTCATACATCTGCTGTATAGTAGGTAGTAGGTACTATTTAAATTATGCGCTTCGACTATATTCGTCAAGCTTCAGAAATCCGAATGAATGTATATCCTATATTCTATATATAGAGTTGTTATTACATAATTAATTTAAAAATTAAACTATAAAGTGTAATAAGAATAAAAAGTGTAAAGCCGAAGCGGATTTATTGTATTTAAAACACTTTAAAATATAAACAAATAAATTAAAAACTTGCAATAATTTTGTATCCAAGTACCTAATTTTGTGGCACGTGAACTAAAAAAGCTGGCTCAATTTTTTAAATTAAAAACTTGATTAACGTGTAGTAAAATCAATTTATTTTCATTGTATAACAATATAAATAACTAAGCATAACAAATAATAAAACTGAACCAGAATTATAAGGGTACAATAGCCGGTTTTTAGATTAGTTCACCGACGCGTGCAAATTCGAATATTTTATTTGATTTGTAGCTGCAGGCCTACCTTGTTGTAATAGGTAAGATTCTCCGTGACCATCGACTCCATAACTTTAGTATTGTTGAGTGACACCCTAACCTCCATTACAAGTTGAAGAATCTCGGTCTTTTTTACTCTACCTCTTTTTTGTGAATGAAATGACAACTGTACGCTTTTTAATACACAAAGAAAATATTTTCTTCACTTCGATTGGATTTGCCTTATCTTCTTTCTTGTTTATGAGAAGATATCTCTGAAAGGAGTATTAAATAAAATCCGAAATATTATGAGGATGAGGACGGAATGAGATGTTTCTTCTTATAAAGTCAAAATCCGTTAACAAAATAAATTTACTCCAATTCGAAAGGTTGCCCTCTAATTTAAGAACCAGCAAAATACTCAAATTCCTTTTTAACATCTGTCATGTAACGGTTTGAGGTGTATGTATGGCCTATGTCCAGCAGTAGAGATCCTCCGGCTGATGATGGTGATGATGTACATATATGTGAAAATAGGTTAATTATTGGCTTAATTAGTACGTAGTTAACGACCAATCACAAAGCTCATAATATTAAAATCGCCTCTGTGGTCTAGCGGTTCAGTTGTTGGACTTGACTGCATGAGGTCCCGGGTTCGAATCTCGGGTCGAGCAACAAAAGAAACTTGGGTTTTTCCAATTTTCTAATAAAAAAAATGTTGCTCGGGATAGGATATGTGCCCGGTTCGCGATAAGCTTGCCACCTATCACATTGTGGGACTTAGTATCTTCGGCTAGACGTGGGTACCATGGTTGTGTCTCTGCCTACCTCTTCAGGGATATGGGCGTGAAGATACTTACAGTTATTAAATTTACTTACAGTTGGTATGGAAAGCTCTGCATCGACCTTTGTATCCCACAGTTGTAACAGTTGCAACAAGAAGATTCTAAAAGTGTTTAAAACCGGTATAATTACCTCACTTATTCCAGCACCGAGAAGAATGCACCAGTAACATCCATAGTGTGCAGTAACGAAGGTTGTCTCGACATATCAGGAGAGCAGCCTGCTGGTCATAAGGAATGTTATTAAATGAAAAAAATATTTATAATTAGGTTTCGGCTGTTACAACTAGTTGTGGCCCTCGGTTACCCCCGCGGGGTAGGTAATTTAGTTATCATCTATTTAGGTACCAGGATAAAAGTGGCCTACGTTATTTTGCAACCTCCTGAAATTAAAAATAAACCGTAAAATCGCTGCTCCAAAAAGTTGAATGAAGGACAAACAAACACACATTCACTTTACCATGAACATGGATTCGCTAAGCCATCTTGCCTTCCCATTGGTCGTTGTTACAGCAGTACCACCAGTAACGGACATAGAAGCTAGAGCGTGAAACTAAATCTCAAGTTGAAAATCATTCTAGGTATATATTTTATCTACAATCCTAACATTAAAAATGTTCAATAACCTCAGACTATTACACGTATTTTAATGTAGCTAAAAACCATCTCGATCACGTCAATTTAAACAACAAAATCCGAATCGAAGTCGGTCCATCCTTTCAAAATAAAAAAAAACTAAAAACTTTCTAGGAATAAAAATGGATTTGTAAAATGCAATACTGAGCGTTTTCGTAATAAAATTGATAGGAAAAATTGTGTATATTTAAAGACAACAAAAGAAAATTGTCAGGTTTAAAAGCACTTCTTTTAGCTTATCATGGGTATGTTTCCTGTGTTTTACAATACTATTTGGGGAAATTTTGTAGATTGCATTATAATATTTAGACTACAAAAGAAGTGTGTATACGAGCGATATGTACACTGTGTTCAGTTCCACCACTTTTTATATTGAGTGTTGTCGAGGAGTTTGTTTCGCCGTTTCTTCTGCTAGGTTTGGAAACGGAACAGAGGTAGTGTATGGTAGATAGGGTAACACTTAAACAAATTAAGTAACATCATTTTTAAATAGTAAGTTATAACGTTGTAATAAATATACTTTAACTAAGTTATGTAATATTAAATACTATTTATGTATCATTAAATTTATTTGCACCCCACAATGTGGTCAAATTTGTCGGTAAGGAATAGGGATAAATATTTAATAACAGGAATAAAAATGACCTAAATAATTGTCATTAAATTTTATTTGAAAAATTATGATCCCACAGACAGATACACAGACAGACACGTCAAACTTATAATAACCCTTCTTTGTCTATAGGGGATCAAAAACTAAAAGTAAACATACAAGTTTCTCGTACCAGAATCATTTTAACATAAAGCCATCATATTTCTCGACTCTATAAAGAACTGGGTTAAGATCCACAATGTGGTACAAAGAAAAAAAAAACAACAGAAATGTACATTTTCAAGTAGGTAATAAACAATAATAATACAGTTATAAGAACAAAAACTCACAACCTGGAACATTAAATAATTCTAGGGATTGCATGCAGCGGGTTCTCATGTATAATGTGTTCTCAAATGTACCGTACAAGGAGCAGACGGAGTGCCAATGCCAGTCGCCGGCACGTTGGCAGCAAGGCTGTCCGTGCCCACGCACACTGCGTGACACCATACATCATTCACCGTGCCACAATCCATTATTATTCATTAGCTGAGCCTTTGTCTATTCACTTGTTTACTTACATGTAGCTTCATTTTAATGTACGCGTTAATTAAGATTATTTTTTATTTATATGACTTTACTACTACTATTCTAATCCTTTATTGCACTAAATAAATTTATAAACATGATTTAATATCATCAACCATTTTCTCCCACTTTGCCCTGGCTTATGATGACAATAAACATATTTAAAAGTACTTTTATAAAAACACAATTAATTGCAAATGGTTAAAAACTAAAATGATCCTAAATTTTCTTAAGGAGCTTAATAATATATCTAAAACAAGCTGTTGCCTGCGGGACGCCCGCGTTTTCACAGTAACCCGTTGTGCGGTCTGGATCAAAAGTAGCCCATATTTTAATCCAGGAAACAATCTAACTGTGTTCCAAATTTCAGACAAATTCGTTTAGCCATTCGAGCGTGAAAAAGTAACAAACATACACACATCCTTACAAACTTTCGCATTTATAGTATTAGTAGGATAGTAGGATTATTCTTTATATATTTACCACATATAGGTATTTTGTAATAATTACAACATTCCCCCGTCTTGGTTCAGGATTCTTGTGTAAAATAGACGATGGAATGTGGAAGAATGATGATTCTTCCTACCAGGAGGCTCGTAAAAGGCGAGCAAAAGTTAAATGTATCATTACCAACAAGACCAATGTTGTAGAGTTACGTATTGCACATTTTCCGGGTAGGGATCCACCGCCCTATCCACTCCTGCCGCTATAATGACTTGCACGATCAACCTAAAACTTGGCCATAACACAGCGACGCATATACAACATGTATGGTGTATATAGGCCACGGTTATTGGGAGAGCCGCGTGCTTGTTCGCTATCTAAAAAGGCTAGTTAGGTAATAAGTTAAATTTCAGATGTACCGCCAAAATGTTGCGCAAATGACTCCAGCTTGGCTAGTATTTACAAAAACATCCAAATGTTTCTTATCATTACAACCTTTTTACAGTAAAATCATTTACAAGTTGATTGTTTTTTAGCTATTTAAAAATGGTTCCTGTACTAATAAATGTTAAATAGAAAAATAAACGAACAGACGAATTTGTATTATGAAATGCACGTTACCCTATAGACCAGAGGTTCCCAAACTTATTTCATGTAACGCCCACTTTGAAAATCAGTTGTTTTGTAGCGCCCCCCCCCTCGTTTTTTTCTTGTCAATAACCTCAATAACATATTTGTTGCGCCTAGTTTAAAAAAAACATTTTTTTCAAGATTTATACCGCCCCCCTCTAGGCTTCCACCGCCCACAAGGGGGCGTTATCGCCCACTTTGGGAAAGGCTGCTATAGACCCAAATAACGTTAAAGTTTCGTTGACAATGAAAAGGTAAGGCAGTACCACTCCGGGCGAGCACACCAAACTCTATCAGATCTAGATATGAATACGGCCAGCTGTCAAAAAAAATTATTGTACACAACTGATATTAGATACAAAGAAATACTTAAAAGTAAAAAGAAAAACAAAGTACAAAACGCGAGCTTATCTCTAATAAAAGAAATTTCTTCCAGCCAACCTGTAAAAGGAAAGTACTAAATAAAATAAAATAAGTAGACAGTAGTAGTAATTAGACACTTGCACTGTTTTACTTGGTACGTTCTGTTTTTGTAATCTAGCTAATCAGCAAATCAATTTCGACTTTTTTTTATTAAGTAGATAGGTACCGACCTTAACTGCTATTCATTTTTTGTTAAATTATTTCAAACTAGTAGTCGCTCAATGGTCGAAATTCGACCATAATAAATTTTAATATCTTGTTGATAAGAACGACATCTTAATTTCTCAAGACCAACTACTTTGTTTCCAAACTTTTTAGTGCGCCATCTGTGA
>NJDC01001538.1:437263-451594 GCA_002245475.1 Calephelis virginiensis
TGTCCCATTTCAAAAAGTTTATAATTGCAAAAAATTCTCAAGACAGGATATATTTTAAATTTTTATGTAACGTTATAAAGAAAATCATTTTTTGTTAAATTGATACTTACTTATTTGTTTAAAACAGTTTTGATGTTTTTACGTAAACAAAATACCTAAGTACTATTACTAACTAATTGATTTAATCCAATATTTAACTATTACCGATGGGTATTTATTGAGATTCAAACAATAAAAAAGCTTTGGTTGACCTCGAGAATGACGTCTGCGCCATATTATGCAAATATTTCATACCTTATACCATAGAATCTACTATTTTTTATTTTAATAATAAGTTGATGCTTGATATGTAACCGGATGTCATATTGCGTTTGAATTTTGGGCCTACTTTTACTAATCCTCGAAAATTAACCTGAAGCTCCTGTCCCTGAAGGGATGATCCACACTTTGCGAAGAGTAGGTTTAAAGACAATGATTTTTCCATACCTATTGCAAACAAATGCCATTTAATTATTTGGCCTCACCTTATTTACTTTTACAAAAACTTAGTATTGACGAATACATTGTTTAAATATTATACCACGATAACCAACGAAACGCCAAGAGACGTTGCTTGCCAACACACAGCTTGCCAAGTACAAGTGACTCATCTTCTATTTCGTTATTTATTTAACAGACATCATTAAAATTGTTTGTTACATAAATTAATTTTAAATTATTGTTAAGTTTACCGTTAACAATACATAGGAAAATGTAAATGTTAACATTATTATTGCTAATTATAATTGCTTATCACTTTTTTTAGATAATCTCATTGAGATATGGAAAATACCACTACTAGACGAATAAGTTGTTTCACGACTATACTCATGACCGACCGCCAGTTCTCGTCGCTCGTAAGGCAGTGGTAAACTTACACAAATAGTACGCCTACTTACCTACCACTCTCGCCTCAGGATGCCAACGCACCATTAGTATCTTTAGTGACCATGTGTGACGTACCTACATTTACAACATCAGAAGATCCGTCTACGTATTTGCCTTCTAATACTTGAAAAAAACGAACAACTGCCTACCTGCTCGTATTTTAAAAACCTTGACGAATCGCAGTAGCCGGTTGGATGAGCGTTAAACGTAACATGAAATAATAAGCTGCTTTAACACCATTTACATATTTCCTGCATAAATATTACGCTTTATTCACAAACAAATGATTCAAAACTATTGTTTAATTTCAAATAACATTTAAGAAGTATTTTTAGTATCCAAGCTACTTCATGCTTTAGTTACACTTGACTCTGAATCAGGATATTTAGTTTTGTCACACTTATCTGATAGCTTTACTCATTCGTACATTACCTTTAAACCACCACTCAGGCTCTTATCGTCTAACTCTAACGCTTTGTTTAACATTATCATTTCTAACGTCATACATTTATAAAATAAAAAAAAAAGTTATACTTTTGCTTATTAACACTTAACAGCCAGTTGTGTACGTCATAAATTAATACATTCATTATTCCCAAGCAACCATAATGACTTATTACTTCTTTGGTCATTATTTGAATTTACGAATGAGACCAGGACTTGTAGACATGAAAGTAAATAGTAAGAACCTTTCCGTCACTCACCAATCACACTATTCGGTTTGTGTTCGTACTAGGTATTCATACGATGAGTAATATTTCATTCATTTTATATTATTGTTATTGTCAACTATAGGTATGGTATCTAGCCTTCTGGCGAACCATTTGCATATCTTAGGTTACCATACCAGTCCAGGACAAACCCACAAATACACATAATGGAGTAAAAATATTTCGAAGTAATCTAATGTTTAAGGTCATATTTGAAAGGCTTTCATTTAACAAATAGATTAGCATCTAAAAAATGGCTGACGTTACGGGCCTAATGAATCTTTACAAAGCGAGTAGACCTACGGTAAGACTGTATTTACGTAGGAACTACACCGATTATAAAACACCATTGTTACATGCTACGAGTGTTCATTGAGTATAAATACCCGAACTATTAATTTGTAAAGTTCCTATTTACAAATTATTAGTATGGACATTTCTAAAAAAGAGCATCAAGCATAGCGTAGCCAAATCTAAATGTAAATAATAATTTTAGATTCTCAACCACTCTCTCACTCTACAACCAGATGGAATCAAAACCCAAACCAAAATTTAGCCAAATCGATACCCAAAGGCAGTCAGCATCAAATGTTTCTGCCACTTTCTAACAATGGAAATAAATAATATAGAGGTTTCGAGTTTTCAAAAATATATCAAGAATGGATAGAACTAAATAGGTATTAATATCTCCAATTAAATTAAAAGCAAATTAAATTAAAACTACCACTGCACTAGGGCGGTGCACCACCAACTGTTAGCGGTGACTTATTTACAAAGTTTCCTTTTAAAGCAAATGGTTAGTACCCTTACCATAAGCCATAACCAATGAACTGTCGTAAGCGAATGAGTAGCTACAACATTCGTAAATGTACAGTAGTTTTGTGGTATCTATTAAGGTATCTACTACTCACACATATAATTATTTCAATTATGTCCTTTTGACCAATATGGCAAAATGGGATACAATTTACTCGCAGTAGCTATATTGCTTAACTCAAAATTGCTATGTACGGACAATAGTCATTTATAGATGACGGCACAGCGTGCTCACCGTCCGGTGAGGTCTCCATCGCCATACCTTTTCCTGTGTCTGCAATAATATTAGTAGGTAGTTACTGTTACGACATATTTTGTCCCGAGACCTTGGCATCTTTTGTTACCTACCTACGAGTATTAACCAACGATCAACTGTTGGATCAATGATTAAAAGTTTTTAACTATTATTATTAAATGATTGGGATTAGGGTTACCTGGATAATAATACAACAAAATACAAAATGTTTGTGTTACTAAAGACAATATTAATCTCTGATATTACCTACTTATTATACTTAGGAATACTTAATTACAAAACCGTTGAAAACAAACAGTATTACATGATATAAATCAATAATAATAAAAAAATAATAATCAATAATAATTGTACTATTTAAATTACTAAAGTAACATTCAGACACTTATTTACTGGTATAATCATGTTGTTAACGAATTAAAAAAACTTTTTATATCGATCCAAGACATCTACCATTTCCAATCTTTAATCTATTGTATTAGCAATTCATCAGCTGTAGCTATTGAAATCGATACATTCGATCATTCACAACTCTTAGTCAATCCTCTCGATATGGACATGTGGACTTGCGAAGAAGGTATTGGTGTCAATGGAACCGGTCTTGATGAAGATTACGTCAAAAATCGTACTCTTGCTCCAGCTATTTTGGCTTGTGTAATACGTGTTGATCACTAACACCGTGACATCTGACTAGATGGTAGAGTTTCGCAGCGACTCACCCGGATTGGTACCACCGCCTTACCTATTCCTGTCGCCATAACGTCATGACGTGTTCCGGTTTGGAGGGTAAGGTAGCCGGTAAACTTACTTTTGCTCGAGGCCTAACACCCCGGCCTCAGGTAGGTTGGCAACGCACCATTACCACCTTTGGTGCCTCTAGGCGGCGTGAATTTCTTTCCATCAGGAAATCCGTCTGCTTGTTTGCCTTCCAATATCATAAAAAAATAGCTTAATAAATACGCACAATGCTACCTTGTTTATTGAATTTAAGTATTGTTCTCCTTACGTCCATAAAATAGGTAAGAACCTTCTTTAAACTGGCCTCTTAATATAAATCAGCCTGTCTGCTAAAAATGAGAAACGACTAGGTACAGCCGACATACCCCGTGTTGTTGTCGGACTTCTTTTTCTCCTAAGATGCGAGCGATGGCTTTTATGTTACTGGCTTCGTAAATTTAAATACTTAGAAATTAGTTCTGTCAGTTCTGTTAGTTCTCGTGATCGCCTTAAGTTAATACTGCTGCGAGAACGTCATGGTCCAGTTTGGGTACCTTACACGAGATGCACAACTCTGCCTTAGGTCGACAACATATCTTTGCCTAAGCCTACCGGTTTCGCTATACAAGCATCATCAGGGCTATATAACTGATGATGCTTGTATAGCGAAACCGGTTGGCTAAACCATAAAAATAAAAAATAATAAAATATATTGTGGAAAGTACAAGAAAACACAGTTAGACCAATATCTGGTACCTCTTTTTGGGTTCCGTGCAGAAATAGTCGGTGAAAGGAGCTAAAATGGTTTAAAACAATGAAGGTATTTGATAAACTCCGTTGTTTGAATTGACGATGTGCTAAAATATACACAGGAATCAGAGGTTTCAAATTTCAAGTAGATAAGTATGTATTTTATTCGAGTGAGAATTCATATGATTGAAGGGTTAATGGACAAACTTGACAGCTGACAATTCGCGATATAACCGCTTATATGATAACTCCATAATTGTTTTAATATATAGGTATTCCTATAAACGTACGTATTGTTAACTCAACACCTATGTCATAAGTGTATAATCAGATAAATGTACATTTTCTGGGGATATTTTTTTAATTTCAAATCAGTCAGTATTTAAAATGAGTATTTCTTCGTTTCCTACCAAAATACAGAACGGTAAAATGTTTAACTCGGGCTCGCACTTGCGCCTACTGTATGATATAGATTTGGATGCGTTGATACATACCGTTAGTCAGGTGATGAGGCAGCAGAAAATACAATCGCTTTCCGACTCCACGGCTACAATAATTATAGTTTTTACTATTAAGCTTTTTTGGCAGTAATTCATACATAAAATGCTCTGTTTACTTAAGAACTATTATTATTATAATTTTACAAATTTAAATCGAAGCAAATCGTTTTCGTTTCATATCTACTGATTAAAAATATGTTTTTTTTAATTTGCATGAGACAAATTGTGTTACTTGTATGAATTAAAAAAAAACATTTGAGTATTAATTTAAAACGACTTATTTCTAAGTCCAAAGGTTACTACAAAATCACTCTCAAAGTGTAGTGTAGTAAGTCTATCAAATATAATAATAATATATATAATAATAGTATAGTAGTATTGTATAAACATAGTTAAATGTTAAAGCAGTCCAAGCCAAGCCAGGCTCAAGTCGGCCATCGGAATTGGAAACATTTCAACATTGAGGCACTGGTTTTTATATTATATCTACTTTGAGATCATTAATATAAATATACGAGTATAATCTGCATTTGGACTCTAATCCTAAAGAACAATGGATAAATAAGTTGATCGGAATAATTTAAGTAGGTACCAATTTAAATTCGGCCTTCAGTACACTGAGTGGGTTTCCAAGTTGTAACATTTACAAACTGGATTTGTTGTATTAGCATTTATATTTTAGGAATTAGGAAGGTAATTCAACTTTATTTTAATTTGCACAAGTGTATCTAAGTTATAATGTGTATCTGATATTTTTACCTAAGTATAACTGTCATTATCAAAATAATACAAATTGTATAAATAAGATAAAAAGTGTTTGTTTCAAAGGAATTTATAATGTACATACATACCTCACTTTGCAAAATAGCATGTCAAATGTATATTTATTTAATTTTTTTTACCAAATTAACAAAGAGTAACCTTTATAAAAAAGTATGAAAAATTAAAATTGAATGATGCAACATTTACATTGTTACTATTTTTTAATCAGACTTTGATACAAAAAAATACTGCTTTTTTTTCTAATAAGATAATACATATTTGTATTAGGTAAATCTGATAGTCAATAGACTGGTCAGGTCTGATAGACTCCTCCTTCGCTTCCTTTAATGTTGGTGAAGTACGAACAGCTATGACAAAGAAGGGAATTATTAATATTAGGTATTGTATGTTCAGTCTTAGCCAAAGGATTAAATGACAAATATTTGAAATCGCGCTCCATTCTCACTATCCCCATCTCGTAGGTATCCCTGCACACACTCTCCTTTCTACATCCGCGGTGTACCTGCCAGCCCTGCTAAAAGCGCAATTTAATTTACCTATAACTCTTACATCCGTTCTATATACAATAACTATATATATTAAAATAAGGGTTACATTGATAGATAGCATGTTACTTACCTAGAGATTAAAAAAGTTGAACATTTGGGCGTCATAAATGATGCAGTGTTTACGCCACAGTGCTTATATAACACTACTACTTGATCATATTTAGCAATAAGAAACAATAAGCTCAGAACATCAGAATAGCAAGGCTTACCCATCTAGCTGAATTGAATCACGAAGATATATAAAAATAACCATACACGAACTATAATCTTGGTTTCTGAAGTCAATACCTTCATTTAGATAGTAGATAAAGCCGGCCAGCTTCAGCTAGTTAGAAAAAGCGCATGTTGACCTCAGCAGTGAAATTCAACTTGATCGCGAATACACGAATTTGCCTGAAGCGGGTTTCGAACGCATTTGCGATGACTGAGTGATTTTGCCCCGCAGCACGTGAGACTGATCTTCTGCGCCCAACTGTATGATTGATGTTGCTGCATATCAGGATGTTACGATTTAAGGAAAATAAGAAATCATTTTTCTGTCTGATATCGTGTAAGTAGGCTAATCGTATATAGATAAGACCAATATACCTATTGGCCCAATGTATAGAGGCCTACTTGCCAATAGAATAGAATAGAATATATTTTTATTCACATTCACCTTACAAGAGGCACTTGTGACGAGTCTATATAATACTAAAACTACCACCGGATCGGAACGCGGCCACATCCGGCAAGAAACTCAGCGGGCTGACTTTTTTTTTCTTATTCTATACAAATTACATATAATTACTAGTAAGAGATTGGTATGAGGAGCAATTAATCCCAAGCACAAGAGTGCTTATCCGACAGATATTCAGCAACGGTATAGTAACCTTTTTTATACAATTTCACTTTGACACATTTTTTAAATTTATTTAATGGCAGGTCTTTTATAAAATCGGGAAGTTTATTGTAAAAGCGTATACATTGGCCCATGAAAGAATGACTAACTCTGTGGAGACGGGACACATGCACAGCAAGATTGTTTTTATTCCTCGTATTTACATTATGTATATCACAGTTTCTTTTAAATGAATAAAAAATCTTCTGAACATATAATAAACTTTCATAGACGTACTGGTATGTAACAGTTATAATATTAATTTCTTTAAATTTTTCTCTAAGGGAAACTCTTGAGCCTAAGTTATAAATTGCACATATGGCCCTCTTTCGTAAAACAAATATAGTATTTACATCGGCAGAACTCCCCCAGAGAAGAATTCCATATGACATAATGCTATGAAAATAACTAAAATAAACAATCCTAGCAGTGTCAACATCGGTAAACTGTCTCATTTTTTAACGGCATATGCTGCTGAACTCAGTCTTATTGCGATCTTTTCAACGTGTAGACCCCATTTCAACTTTTTATCGATTGTGATTCCTAAAAACGTTGTGGAATCAACAAGGTCCAACTTGTTCCCATTAAGTTGCACATTGGTTTCTACTTGCCTCACATTAGGCATTTTTTTTCATTCAAAAAAAGATTATTTAATATATTTATGTGCGCGATAAATCGATCCATTATTCGCCCGATCGGGGTAAGACCAACACCGTAAGTGATAGTTGTAACTTATAAACAGCGAATACAAAACAATTGTGCCGAATATTGGAGAAGGTCTGCTTACGTCTAGTTATCGGTACCACACGGCTGAGATGAAGGCATTTGTACTAACATTACCACTAAATGTATACATACCTTCTCAAATTTGAATAAAATAACTTGAGGCTGTACCTATCATTCTAAGAATATTGGTTGTAATATACAGTAATGAAACATCCCATTACCTCAAAACGCCTACAAAATATTAAACTAGTACTAGCAACTTCTACTGCCGACTTCATCAGCGCGAGCATAACGAACAGATTTTCATCCAAATTTCATTTCCCATTGTAGTCCCTTGGAGGTTGATTGTTAAAACTAATAGATATCAATTTAGTCTTTGTTTGTTCGAAATTAGATCTTTAACTTGGTATGTTCATTTCAAATTTCATTAAAATAGACTTAGCGGTTAAGCCGTGAAAATAACTTATAGACATACAAATATCTATCGCTCTTAAAATTTATGAAATGTATTTTTTTGTTTAAAACATTCTGTAGGGTTTAAAACATTCAATAGCTTTTTCTCTCCGCGACGAATGCCGTAACACGCACACACGTAAACAGTTGAACAAATAACTTACGCATAATTCCTTTGACTAATTCTTATCTGTTCCCTTGAAAATATTATTTAAAGTGTGACGTATAGTGTTGTTAATTGATAAATTTACATACAAAATATGGATGATAATAACAACAAAATGTTAAAGAAAATGTAGTTGTGGGAATTTCCTTCATTTCAAAAACTGCGGAATGACGTTTGACTAGGAACTGAACATATAAGTTGGATGGCACTATACTTAGCTACGTAGAAACAAGAAACTTTCAATATTTACGCAATGTTAGGTAAGTACATACACTTACTATGTCTTATATTATGTACCTGTGACTGAGCACTCTGCTCGCCCACTAGCCCGGTGACGTTGTAAAAGTCTTTAGAGGTACACAACAGCAGACATTTCGAAAAAAAAAATATGTACCTAGGTATCTATAAAAAAGTCGCCTCAGTGATCTAGCTGTTCAGTGTTCGAATCCCGGGTCGGGCAACAAAAAGAAAATTTGGGTTTTCCAATTCTCCAATAAAAAAATGTTGCTCGGGATTGGATATGTGCCCGATTGACGATAGGCTTGCCACCTATCACACTGTGGGACTTAGTGTCTTCGGCTAGTTTTTGTAGGACCAAGCGGGCAACGCCGCGGTTTACAGCTAGTATTTTCTAAACTGATTCGGATTTTTAGTTTGTTTCTAATTTTTTTTATTTGCTTCTATAATATTTTCATCAAAGGTTGGCTTTTATTAATAAGTAGAATTAGAATAAGTAGAATTCGGTTAAATTCGGTAAGCAATTCTTACAAAAAAAAGAAAGCTTCATAAAAAACACTACTGTAGCGTACCACTTGAAGAAACACACGGAGACACTGTAATTTCTTTAATGAGTAAATTTAAGTATTAGAATTAAAATGACTAGAATTAAAATGACTAATGTTTTAATTGATCTGGCATTAATGTCAAAAGATAAACACTAGAACTCGGAAAAGTGAGCTATATTAAGGGTGTTTGGGCTTATTTTATACTAGCTTTTACTCGCAGCTTTGCCCGCGTACCAATTCATTTTTTTTAATTTGTAGACCATATGTTATTCTGATGTATAAACTATATTTCTGTAAAAATTCGTCTAAATCCGTTTAGTAGTTTGTGCGTAATCGCATATAAAATATTAAAAGGACTTAAGTTAAACAGTGTAAATATTCTACCATATCCACCATTTTTCAATACCAAATGATATTGTTTTTTTCTTTACAGTCACTGTTATGATTTTATAAATTTTTTAATTAAAAATTAAAATTTTGTAAAGTATGTAATTTTAATTTTATTAATATTTTTATTTTATTTATATTTTTAAAGAGACTTGGCGTGAAGAAATATATTTTGTATGTTTTGAATTCTAAGAGACGACCCGAAGCATTTAGTTTCAAAGGATGAAAGTCACACAAAAATGTATCCTAACTTAGACCTAGGACATTTTTTTTGTTGTGGAGTGTTGCTGTGTATTTTATTAACCAAGTGGTTTAGTAGTTTTTATGAGATTAGAAGATAATCAAACCAACACGCCTAAGGTGTGTTAATGGCATTAATTAATTAATCGTCTTTAATGTCTTTAACCCTGAGTCTAGTGTCTTAACCTATGCTCAAACCGGAAGCAAAAAAAAGCAAGCACTGATGCTATGGTGGCATGAATAGGTAAGGAGGTGATACCAATCTGGTCACAACTTCACAAAACTCTAGGCCGTAGTAAATAACAAAATGAACCGCTTAATAAAAGTTACAGGGAGCGAATTTTATAAATTGTCGGTGGTAATGTAAACAAGTATTTCCCGTTTATAACAATAGCCCAGTACATATTATGAATTCGACAGAAACGGTCAATCTGTAGTACTTAATCATAGGAAACCATCAAGGTGGTGGTGTCGTTGTGGTCGTGCGCGCTCGTCGGCCAGCGCTGACCCTAGGGTACGTTGTATCGGCTGCCCAGCTATAAGGATTCAGACCCATTAAGAATCCGCTATCAATGTACGATAATGCACTATCGGCAGACCGGTGTAGATTGCAATCTATGTATCTTTCAGCTTTATTATATACCTTCTAGCTACTCCGGCGAACTTCGTTTCACCTGTTCAGTTTGTATGGTAAAATATAAAATATTTTTTCTAGTTTCCTTACAGTCGAATGGAAAAAAGTATCTCATAGATAGATTTAACATATAAAGCCCTTTTCGTTTGATTTCGTGACTGCTAATCCGATTTGAAAAAATCTTTAGGCCTTTAATATTTTAATGTTTAATATTTTTGTAAATGATAATAAAATGATTGTAATCAGTCAATTAAGAAATTATAAACCACGCACTCGTACCATATCCATAAAAAATGTATACTACTCTTTTGCCAGTCGCTGAAATGTCGACAAAACAACTTAACTAAACGAAACAAAAAAGCGAGCAACAGATTTTAACGCAACTCTACAATTCGGATCTTGGCCAGTGTCGTATTGCACTAAGTATTAATTAATATATTTTTCCAGAGTATAGACAGCAATGGGAACTTCACGCCAGTAGTGACAGCGACATGCAAGTCCGACGTGATGTCCATTAAGATCGACTTCAACCAATCATTCTACGGGATTGCTCACGCTCGGGAATACAGGTAAATAATGTTCAATATTACGATAAATTTATATAGGACCTCTAGCATTTTTTATTGATAAAAAAATACGCTGGCTATTCACATTACATACAAAAATATTGCGGCAGTAAAAATAGTGCAGAGATAACTTGGAAAAAAATATACTTTTATCCATAGGTGCCTAAATTATTTCGTAAGTAAGTAGATACATTTGTTTGTTTTTCTGCCTACAAAATATGAATAGGTGTCAAACAATGTCGGCGGCAGTAACAGATAAGGCGGGTGCCACTTGCCACGGTCGCAGTGGCGGTAAATTAACATTAATGTAACTTCTAAGAAGCATAAAAATCGGAACCAACTAATAATTATTGGCAAAATAGCTTTTACTTACTCAATTCGGTAAGTAAGTTAGCTACGTCCTGTTCAAATCAGTTACGCATTAGTAATGTTAGTCCAGTAATCAAGAGACGACTTGTTTAATATTGTTTTCAGAACCCCCGCGTGTATGGCAACGGGCAATGGCACCGAATATGTGGGGTTTGACATCAGTCTCACTGCGCCGCCCGGCTCGCCGAACTACTGCGGAGTGTTTTTGGATAACGTAAGTTTATCTACTTCAAGATTTCAGTTTTCTACCCAGAGAAATCATAGAAAGCATACCCTCCTACTTTCCAATTATTCTTCTCTTCGTCTCATCTAAGCTTATCTAGCAAAATTCTGAACTGCAGCTACGTTTTTGAAGAGCAAACCGTCATCTGGCAATTTCCGAACGGGCCCTCGTGGTTCGGAAGTACCTTTTTGTATTTTAAGTAGTTTTTTGTGTCCCAGATCAAACCTTATTTACATCATTAAGTTTTCATGTATTCAGATTATTTAAGTGAAGTATTGGTATCACGCGGTCATGTACATTCGAAACAGGTCGAATAGCACATGGGTAAAACAAAAGCGGGGAATTTAAAACTCATAAATTAAGACATCTTGTCATCAGCAATTGTGCTATTTTTCAGCACCCCAATAGCTACAGAAGCAGCATAACCCAGGTTTCTTAACTGCATGCAGGGTTTTAACCGATACTTGTCCAAATAATTGACAGTAGGTAATTTATAAGCGATCGACTCGAAACTCAAAACGAATTTGAATCTGTTTAATGTCTAACATGATTTTCGGAATTTCTTTCAACAGAGGACTGATGAGAAATCCTTGCGGCTGGCGGTCCGTGTGCACAAAACACTCGAACTGGCTGACGACAAAATATTCATCATCACATGTGGCAAGGCCGGTTTTAGAAATGCTAGGTAAGAAAATGTTATAGCTACTTATGAAACCCTAGTGCTTTGTAGATTTGACATACCACAAATTTGTTGCCTAGCACAATGCTATAGAATGTGTTAACATAAGTAAGGGAGATCCCCTTAATACGCAAGGGGTATGAAATCTCAGCCAAGGTCACACACTTCTGACATTTCTTATGAAATATGTATGTTGGTTTGACTTACTTTACTAAACAAAACATATTTGAATCTATAGGCATAGGAGAGGCTTCACTAAGAAGAGCAAAGCGAAGCGCGAGGCCACTACCTAACTACCTTTTATAGAAGCATTGCGTAATTTGAGATTGAATAAAAATGTTCAGGATACGATGTCTATCTGTCTCTGATGTCTTGTAAACTTATTTATCTTAAAATGTCCAACTGTGTAGCTCTAATACCAGATTTTATTTATACCCTCATTATATAAACCCTCGATTTCATTTCTGACTCATCGATGATCATCAAAACTCACATTATACTTAGTAGGTACTTCTTCGGGTCTTACAGAAAAGAAACTTTGTTTGTGAGCTAAGCTATTATTAATATATAATGCATCTAGTGGACTTATTAAACATAGTTTTAACTAAATACTTCAGACATTATTGATATACAAAAACACCGACACACTCTTTATCAAAAAGTTGTAGTTTGTTTTATATCTCACAAATACAATTAAGCATAGTTTTTAGACAGATTAGCTCCACCCATTGAACTGAGATGTATGGTGTTTCATTTGTTATTTAGGAACGAAACCTCCCTCGTATCATTACGGTTGCTCAACTCTGACGGAAGGAAAGTATTAAACGCGGCCTACGGGATGCCTTACACACTTCGCGCTGAAATCAGCAAACCCGATGGTGAGTGTCATTTTATTACTTCTTCCCTGCAAGGCAAGCTCTGGAAGGTCGGCTACGGCAACCAATTATCGCTGGGACATCAACACGAATAACAGTAGACACATTAACACAAGCCATCATATCAAATATTTACCTCTTAATAAAAAAAACTTATCCATACATATTCTATAGAAAAAGCAACGGGAATGGATTACTTGTTTATGGTTCCAAATTCAGATTTCTGATATGGTGTTGTTTTTAATTATAACGTATTAAGTGTACATTGCGAATTTCATAATGCATAAAGACATCGAACAAAGATTTTGTCTTAAGAGTCAATTAAAACATTACAGAAGGCTTACGGTGAATCGATTTTATCAAAAACTCGTGCTTATGAGTGGTACGATACGTTCAAAGCGGTCGAAATGTGATAAAGATTTGCCTCGTGCTTTGGAAGGTCATCAACGTCTGCAATTAAAGTTAACATCACAAAAGTAAAGGAAACAGGAACTAAAAATCTTCATTCAACTTTGAGAGAAATAGCCGCCTAACTTTTTGTATTTCAAGAGTCGATCCGTAACATTTTACCTAGTTGTTTCGTTATGAAACATGTTGACGCTCGGCTAGTCCTAAAAGAACTGAAATTTCTCCAGAAACTCAATCGCTTGAGAGGCGCTTGGGACATGATTGAACAGGTCAATTCCGACCCATCAATTATAAAACGCACTGTAGCTGGTAACGAGACGTGGGTTTACGAGTTTGACATGCAAACTAGTCAACAAGCTTCGGAGGGGCGTCTTCCAACTGGACCGAAATCGAAAAAAAACACGCCTAACTCGTACAAACGTTTTCTTTGACAATCGTAATCGATGTTGTGTACTCAGAATTCTTGCCAGAAGATCAAACGGTAAATAACGAATATTAATTGAGTGTTCTGCAAGCGTTTAAGAGAACAAATTCGACAAAAAAGGCCAGATTTGCGGAACGAAAATTCCTGAATTTTGCACCACGATAATGCGGCTCTGCAAAAGGCCATCAATGTGGCCGAATATTTGACCAATGTCTCAAATATTACCATCGAGCAATCACTTAACTTCTTTTTTTTTAAACTCAAATTACCACTTCGTAGCAACCGTGTTCAATCGTAGACATGAAGGGAATTCGCGGCGACAACAGCGATTAAAATATTTTGTTGATTCGATTATTCGTTGGCGTAAGTGAATCATTTCTGTAGGATCGCATTTTGGAGGTGATACGAGGGTCAAACTGAAAGTTCTTAGAAAATCAAAAACTAAGCATTCTAGCAAGTTATTAGTTTTATTATAACTTTTCAAAATAGCGTCCATTTACATCAATACA
>NJDC01001538.1:451942-489124 GCA_002245475.1 Calephelis virginiensis
ATACTCAATATTATTGATAAAGAGTTCTATTTTCAAAATTTAAACTTATTTTTTTAATATAATGCTTTTAAGTTGCCAGTTCTAAAAACTTTCAGTTTGGCCCTCGTAAAATAAATTTTGATGAACAACAAGCAGTTTGTGTTTGTTGATCTCTTCCCGGTACTTTCTTGACAGAGTAGTATATCATATCCATATCATATACCTACTCATATCTTCCAAAACAAATAAAAAATGAATAAGAACTTAATCGTAAGTAAAATAAAATTCAGTTTTAGCAGTATCGGTCCACAAAATCAAAAGAAAATAAATAAATATCCCTGGACAAGTAACACAAATTGAATCTAATCTGAAAGTAAGCAAATTACATGTTTGTGTTATGTATTAGTCGATGATAATAGTACAAAGAAGTACATAAATATTTATCACAGCTCTTTAAACACCCAGGGCAGATATCGGTCACTAGCCGACAGGATCATCTAAACATGCTACGGTTGCGATGGAAAGGTAGATACTTTCTTGACATCTACCGGGGCGGGCGGGCTGCCAATCACCTACTCATACTATTTTGCTATTAAGTACTATTAACTTACGGCCAATGTTAATAATGTATGTCTAAAGATGGATTTCAAGCAATCTAGATAGCTGCATATCCGCCGGCCTATCCTATCCCTAATTGCCATATTTATCCTGTCTACAGATATGTTATTGGCAAGAGATAACATAAAAATGGATCAAAATATCAATCTTGGACAGCGAGTTTTGGATTAGGATTGGTTATTAATATTGACCGTTAATGGACATAAAACAATTATTCAATATTTCATTTTGCAGGATCTCATGGCATCAGATTGAGAAAGTGTGTCGCATTCAATATGAAAAATAGTAGCGTGGACCTTTTAGACAGCCGAGGGTGAGTTGTAGAATAAAAATGTTTTTTGTAATTATAAATACGAAAAAAATATTTTGTAACTTTTCACGTTAGGAACTAACACTTAGATACCATTTATACTAAACGCCTGCGTTAGTTTTTCATACATGCTGCTTGCATACATACATACGTACGAATAAAAAAACAGACAGGATCTATTACGGAGGCATAAGTAATTTATATTATTGTATGAGTTTAATTAAGTGTGTTTCATGTTGACGTGTAATAAATATTTTGGTAGTTTGGTAATAAACATTTTTAGATAGGTAGGAAAGTTAGCAACAGAATAAGTAATACCCATCAGTGCGGAGATGGGGGCCGCCACCCATCACACCAAGCCCGTACGGGCGAAGCGAGGAGTGGAGAGTGTGAAATAAGCACGTGGTATGTAAGAGGTACAATGGAAGCGAAGATGAACGAACTGCTCGATGTAACGGATGAGAGTTGCCTGGATTTACTGTCTGTAACGGAGACTAGGCGAAAGATTAGACATACTTCTGATGTCCTCGATGGCAAGTCGGCCCTGAGGTCTGGTGTACGATAGAGTAATCACACCAGCGCTGGAGTAGGTATCATTTTATCGTCTTGTTTAGCCTCAAGTCTGGAAGATTATGATATATTTGGCTCTAGAATTCTCTGGGTCCTTATTAAGCTGGGAGTTGCGCAATATTTTGGGGCAGCAACATGCTCCAGTAAACTTTTCGCCGACTTATGACCTCGAAAAGTTTCGGGATATGGTTGAAGGAAATAAATAGTGTTTATAAGTGGTAACATGAATGGTTGGGTGGTGGCGCGACTGACTGGTTACGAGGTCGTTCCTGGATCCTATGGTGATAAAAGAGTGAATGATGCTGGTAAGCATATTGGGAATTAATTATAGGTAGAAATCTTTTTGCGACTAATACAATATTTAATAATAATATAACTGGGTCATGGAGAAGGTGATCAAATCAGTATGATACACTTGGTTTCGGTTGATAGTCGCCTTCGAAAGTGTTAAATGGACACGGTTACCGGTTGGTTTAGGGGCCTGTTTAAGAAGCGAAGAATTTGGCGAGTGCGTGTTTTATTTGGAGGGCTTGAAAGAATTAAGAGAGAAAAGTTCCAAGACCCAAATATCAGATGCATGTATGAGAGTCAAGTTCAAGAAACACTAGATCATTTGAGCCTAGTGGACTTAAACGTGCTTAATTATTGGAATGATTTGAAAGATAGCATAGTGAATGCCGCTAAAGAGGTGTGTGAGATTGCAAATGTAAACAAGTCAAGGAATGGTGAAGCATGGTGAGATGAGGAGGTGAAAGTCTCAGTTGAAAGAAAGAGAAAAACCTGAATGTGTCTGAATTTTCAGATAAAATTAGCGTTACCCGGGATTTAATATGTGCCCGGTTGGCGATAGTCTTGCCACCTATCACATTGTGGGACTAAGTATCTTCGGCTAGTCGTGGGTGCCCTTGTTGTGCCTCTGCCTACCTATTCGGGGATGTGGGCGTAAAGATACTTTTTTTGTAGCCAGAACAAATATAAGAGTTGTAGTTGATGTAGTGCTGGAACAAGTAAATGTAATTGTATATCTCGGTTGTGTATTTGGCAGGGACGGAAGGTACACCGCGGATATAAAAAAGAGAGAGTGTGCAGATCATAGTGTGAATGGAGCGCTGGGTAAGCTATTTCAAACGGAGGTTTTGAGTCAAGTTGTTAGACTTGTTTTGCATACTTCTGTGCTTATCCTAACGTTGTTGTATAGAAACGAGAGTTGGGTATGTCAGTGTCAATCTGTGGTGTAACGCTCGCTGACCGCATTCGTGACAGTGAGATCCGAGAAAGAGTGGGATTGAAATAAAGTATCGGTGTTAAAAAGAGAAAGGGCATGCTTCGCTGGTTTGGTCATAAAAAAAGTAAATGAAAGATTGACAAAGCAGATAGACAATGTGAATGTAGATGAATCATCAATGTAGGTACCCGGGGAGACCTAGGTTGATATTAAATGGTCAAATCGCACGGGTTTTATCCGAGGGTGGTATCAAGAGTTTCTGGAACAGATGTGTTTGTATGAAAAGAGTTATGAATGTGAGAAGCCAGAAAGATGTGCAAGAATCTTGAGATTTGGAACTCAATACATTCTGCCTGACCCGTAAGCGACTTGGCGTGAAGATATGTATTAATGTAGGTATTAACCTAGTATTGCAGCATTAAGTCATACAATATTCATAATATAAATGAGAAATTGTGTTTGTATGTTAGTCCGTCTTGCAACAATCAACGGCATCTAATCTACCACATTAATATGTATAGATGTCCAGTGAAAAGACAGTCAGTGGTGGTAAAACAAGAAAACAACGCAGCCGAGTTATTAATAGCGTCAATGTTCCGGTTCCCTGACTCTTCACAAATCAACTTACAGTGCGAAGTTGGCGTCTGCAAAGGTAAATATATTTATATTTGTTTCACCGATTTCAATGAGACGTAGTTAGTTGATTGCTTGTGGACAATATATCTTTCTATAGCACTTTCTCTTTCTTACCCTCTGAAATCAAAATGGAGCTTTGAATGTGAGTATATAAAAATATTTTAAAAAGTACTTGTTTTGGTGGTCTTGGTGTTGGAAAATCAAATAATCAAGTCGAGCAAATGACGAGCAGATACATTCTCTAGTGGTAAGAAAGGCCCTTGGCCTCTGGGCATTAAGACTGGCAATGGTCCAAATAATTGCTTCGGAAATTCGTACGCGAGGGTAGTTTTTGTTATCTTTCGCAGGTTCACTGGTTGCCCTTTCGACCTAAACAAGGCTGAAGCGAGCATTAACGTTTTGGTGACAGTGAAATAGATGAAGCGGTAGTGTCAATCTGGGAGTCAACGCAAAATTGTACAACCGACCCAAACGAACCAAAGCTCAACGTTAATGAATTACTTGGCAATTGGTGTTACCATTTACCGCGCATAGATCGCTCTAGTAGCATAATCATTTTTCGGTGTCAAATGACTTAGGTTACATAAGTGTATTTTGATTTCCAGGTAGCTGTTTACCCATAGACTGCACTACAGAAGGACGTACAGAAACGATGGACGAAGAAGGGTCGGTGACTGCTTCCACCGGAGTCTTTGTGTTAGATCCCAACGATAGTGCAGGTATCTCATTCGCTCTACCAATAAAAATAGTAGTAGCAATAAAAATAGTACCTCTCACCATTTTTTAACTCTGATGTAGAATGGTCCATCTTACGTTAGAAATAGTTGCATCAATGTAACACTCAATGACAAAGCTCTAAATAATTTTGTGTTCATAGACAACTTTCATTTGTGGGGTGGCTTTGTGTTTGTATGGAAGATCTGTATTCGTTGTGAGATGATACTTAATTTTGAGTTTGTGAAATAAATAAATGCACGTTTATCGAGTCACATTGCCCGTGGGGTGACGCGGCCGGGGTCTCTGTGGAGTCGCTTTGTGTTCGTAAGCCGAGTGTCATTTCGCTGCAAATTCGTACGACCTAACCTATCAAAGAAAATGTGTTTCAAGAAATGTAAACAAAATAACTGAGTTACATAAACAGGTTAGTGTCTAGAGGTGGACACGTGACAGAGCAGTACCGTTTATCGTGTTGTACTTGTGTGTGGTAGTGGCGGCCCTAGCGTGTGCGGAGAGCGGCGTGCGGCCGCTGTGGCTGCTGTACCTCGCTATCGCGCTCGGCGTCATGTTCCTTGTCATGCTGCTCATCAACTGCTTCCTCTGCACCGCTATGACCTGCTCCTGTGCGCGGACTGACGTATGTTTCAAATATCTACTATTTTGACACACTATTGTGAACAACTATTCAAACGCAACTGAAAACATCGACTCATTTAAGTAGCTGCATATTACACCCATTTAGTCGATTAAAGTAGCAGAGGAAAGTAAATGAAAACGGTCATTGTATTAATTCTGTTCCAGTCTGATAAGTAGATTGCCTACTTGGTATACTAAAATACAGAACGCATTTAATTCGGAGGCTTTTCAGCCGGAGCTCATTTCAAAATTCGGTTAAATTGCAGATCTCTGCAGTGCAGCAGAACATTAAAAAAAACAATAAAATTACACTTACCTATACATAGGTATTAAATAAAACATTGGCAATTATTACAATTGGTAGATAGGTATCAATACTACTTTTAGGAACAATAATAGCAATAAAGATTACTTTTCATTGAACTTGGGTAGAGACGGAAACTTTTTTAAAAACCAATTTCATTGACATGCAGTTTACGAGGGCCATTCAATAAATTTTTAGTCAAAGAAAAAATAAAGAAAATTTTGAGAAAGTAAAGATTTATTTTTCAACATAGTCTCCTTTCAATTCAATACACTTGGACCAGCGATGCTTCAACTTTTTTAACCCGTCAAAAAAATACGATTTTCCGAGGCCTTCAAAATAGGCCTCTGTGGCGGCGATGACCTCATCATTCGACCCAAATCTTTTGCCGGCGATTGCCTTTTTAGATTTGGGAACAAGTAAAAGTCGCATGGAGCCAAGTCTGGAGAATACGGTGGATGGGGCAGCAATTCGTAGCGCAATTCGATCGATTTGGCCATGACAACGGCAGAGGTGTGAGCCGGTGTTGTTGTCTGGTGTGAGCAAACGCGGCATCCATCGCGCCCACAACTTTTTCATACCCAATTCTTCGTGCAGAATATGATGCACTGTCCCATCTGCGATGCCTACAGTCTCAGCTATCTCGTGAATCTTCAGTCGCCGGTCTGCCAACACGAGATCGTGGATTTTTTTGCGTTTTCTTCTGTAGTAGCCGTTTAGCCTGGGCGTGGCTCATCAAAAACCGACGTGCGGTCACAAGCAAACTCGTTGAACCAATTTTTGACGGTCGCCATCGAAGGAGAAGAGTCACCGTACACAGCATCCAAGCGCTCTTTTATTTCGCTGCGCGTTTTCCCTTCCAAAAACAAGACTCTAATCACCGAACGATATTGTTCTTTTTCCATTTTTGCAAAACCGACCGACACTCTCGCTTCCAAAGACTGTCAAAACAAAACAAATGAAGGGAAAAGACTGAAAACTACTTGATAGACTTCAAAAAGTATTTACTGCACGATAGTAAAACTCTTTTGTAACAACAACGCCATGGGGCGATGAGGCTAAGTAATTATTGAAGGCCCCTCGTACAAATCACCGTCAATTAATGCTCATGTTACATAATTGTCTCCACTTACCTCTACCTAATTACTTTCAGACAAGTGTTTAATGTTTTAATAAATACTATCTTTTAAATATTTAAATTCATAATCATTTTGTGACTAATTGTTTTTGTAGGCCCACATTTAAAGTTGTAAAAAAATATCTGTTTACCCGCTACGTCAGCGTAGTGTATTACATTTTTATACAAAATTTCATCCTCCATTATATTCTTTAGGGGGTAGATTACCTACTTTAAGAAAGAAATGATGTTTGTACTTGGTATCTTCAATTATATATGTACATGAAATTTCAACAAAATCGGTACAGAGGTATAGCCGTGAAAGCTTAACAGACAGATAAACTTTCGAGTTTGTAATATTAGTATGGATTTGTGTTGATTCAAAGAAACATTTATTTCTCTTTAGTTCAGTGGTGTTACATACCTGTTAGATTCTGTTAGATACAACCTAAATGTTATTTAAAATAATTTCTGCTTTTCCTACTTTAATGTTAAGAAAGATAAGCCCGGAATAAGGTAGGAATATATTATATATATCCAGAGCTGTCATGGGTTAATTGTACACAAATCGGGCTAGCTCAGTAATAAGACATAGTGAGGACCAAAGGCAGCGTTTCGTTAGTGGCCCAACGTACACTTATACCACGCCACTGAGACATAACGTAAATAAATAAGTATTGTGGGCTTACTCAGGTATTCGTTAACAGGTAATAGAAAAGGACCCTTCAGTAGTGGAAGACTATGACCCGTACCGTAGTTGGCACGGCAGCCAATATGGCGGCGGCAGGTACCCATCTTCAACCATTCACTCAGCGAGGTAAACTAAACGTACTAATGCTCATGGCCCCATCACACGACGGCACTGATCGCTGGGTTAGCTCCGCGACGTCGGTCTAACGGATGGCGTGTATATCACCAAAACACTATTAACACTACTTATCTTTTTTGTACCTTAACACCTTCTGAGTCAGTAGCAGCTAAAACGAAATAAAGACACACTATCAGGCATACCATCATTCCAAAAATATACTAATTAGTATCCTTCATAATGTCACCGCGAGATAGATTTTATTTATTACTAAAAACCTATACGATCACCCCTCCCTCCACTTAACCTTCATGGCGCCACCGACAAACTTTATCACACGTATGTACTTAGTAAGTAGGTACAATTTTACAAACATCTGCTCTTACCATTTTGTCGTGGGTTATAAGACCGTATCAGTGATTGCAAATGCAAGCTATTATCCAGCCTAACGATCAGTGCCTTGTCCAGCGTAAATAAAACCTAATAAGTATAATATTATTTTCTTTATATGTAAACTTCACGCCATCGTCATATAACTAATTATTTCTTTGATATAATAGAACTCGAATTCCGAATCTTTTTTCACTTGTAGATACTTAATGTTATATTATATCAATGAAATGTACGTCAAAAGTACTCATTATTTGCTCCACATTTTTGCTTTTGTTCATTACTATTGCAATTTAAAGCTTATGGTTATACCTGTCTATATGATTTTGGGTGAGTCATTTCACAGTTGCAAATACAAAAATCCTGTACTTGATAATAGTGTTAAAGCAAAGGTAATGGTTTCCGCTGAGTCACAAGGGTGTACGGAGCAAGCTTTTGCACTAAGCTTTTCGTGGTCTTTATTTTATTTTTTAATATGTACACGTATTGAAATATAATTTGGGCGACATTTTTTTTATCTACGAAACTCCGGAGTTTCTAAATACCTTGGTAACATGATTAACGAAAATCACATACAACATAATAGGGGCACGTGGTATACCTTCGGACACAGGGTGGGTAACGGAAACCATTTTGTCGGTTCATGGATTAAAAGGTATAAAGTAACAAATGGATCGGGTCCGTAGTGATTTTGAAAATTTATAGCTCTGAGGCATTAACTATGAACCCTTATTGCAGTATTATTGCCCTGTTGCTAAATGTCCACTTATAAAAGAAGTTTTTGTCGCACGTCTTATGGTTGTTTTTCTCCGATAACAACTAGTACTATTGAAATAATATAGTTTTAAAACTCATTCTTATCCCCCCTGATCTGTCAAATAACTTGATACATTTTACTTCTCGAGAGCTAAACGGTGTCCGAATGTATCTACACTGCTTACCCTATTTTTACACATATAAACTTCATCTGTACCTGGCCACAAACATGACGATGATAGAATATTGTTTCAGATTAATTCTGGACAAGCACCGTTGTGATTGACAAAAAATGGAGGTGTAAGCATTTGCTTTTAAGCATATTCGCTAAATGACAGAGTATATACGTACCCACCCACCCAACCGACCGGTCGGTCCCGCTGTGTGCCGCACACGCGCCCGTCTGGCTCGTGCGGCCGCTCAACAAAGCGAAGGTTCTTAATGGGCGTTATTGAACATTCATCTAACTTGGGTTCAAATTCATCGAATTTTTTTTGTAAAATGTAAACCAGCACACCTGTTGCTTAGAAATGTACTTTAATTCGTTTGTCTTACCCAACTATATTTCTACTTATTGCTCGTTCTAATGTTTACATAGGTCAGTGTCGGACAACAGCGACCACTACGCCATAGTCCAATCGAGACCGGGAAGTCGACATTCGGGGATGCATCGGAATAGACACTAGGGAATATAAAGGTGTGAGTATCTGTGTATCTGTATCTGTGATTAGAAAATTTCTTTGTCAAGTAGAAATTCTAATGGCATAGTCGTGACGTAAGCTTGGGCAAAAGCTGAAACTAGCTCTGCCTTAGTGGTGTTAGTTGCATGCGATTTTACATGACATTAAGAGTCGAGCCTAATACTAAGAACTCACGGAACGGTATTTACGGTTGCGAGCCCGCAGGTTCTGTCGAATGTAGATTTATGTGCAAAAAGAGCGAGCACATTTCACGACGCTTTTCCCACCCGCAGCGCTCGCGGCTGTTCGCGACTGTTCGCGGTTGCTCGCGGCTCGAGCGCCCCTAGCACCTCCCGCCGCCTCGGCGGGTTGTACTGATTATTTAACCGCAACCGACCATCAACCACCAAGTTTACGGGGGATAATTTCAACCGCGGGGACCGCGAAAATTACCCGTCTCGTGAGTTTTGAAATATAACCGCAGAACCGCGACCACACCGGGCGCAGACAAAATCGCTCCGTTAGTTCTGTCTCTTAAATGAAAAATATTTTTGATGTGTAAGTCTGCCTGCCTGCACACACGAAGAATTTCTATATGTGTGTGTGTGTGTGTGTTGGAAAAAAAGCAGCGCTTATTGTTCTAAATTTTATTGAATTTTCACATTTTATTTTATTTTCATTTGGTAATTTTTTCACAATTAGCGACTCTTCAATTAGTCTTAACGACAAAAAATGTTTTAACAATATTTTCATATATATAATTAGATAAATACTTTAATAGCTATTGAAAGTGAACTTTAACAAATGTTTTGATATAGACTTTGATATTGGCTGAAACAACTGTGCACGCCTCTAGTTACTAATGTCACATAACTTGTATTGTTAGTTTTCACTGAAAAATTAAGGTGGCTGCCCTTGCTCAGCGCAGTCTTCAATGCGCAAAAACAGAACATAATTTTTTTGCAGACTTCGTAAATAAATTTTATTTTACTTTAAACATTATTGAGGTGTGTGTGAGTGTGTGTGTGTGTGTGTGTGTGCGTGTGATTGTGTGGTTCAGCCTAGCTGACGACCTTAAAGATGAAAAAAAAAGATTCTACAGTGACTTGTGCCACTCGGTGGGGTGGTAGGATGTTAACCTGACCGGCTAATGTCGTGATAAGATACTGAGCCACTCCCAAGAAGCGTTTGGTTGCACTTTTGTCTTTTGAAATTGATTTTTGTTTATGTTTTCAGAGTACACGAACTACACTGACTGATTTTGGTGCTACTTTGGAGAGAGACAATAACAAAATACATATACGAACAAATGATGTGCTAAAATAAAAAAAATATGTTTAACAAAAAAAACTTGCATAATATCGAAACTAAGACGAATGGAAATTTTGTTAGAAAACTAAACATTATTTCTATGTATAATTCTAGAGATGTAGGTAACAGCTGTTTTCTAAAGAACAATATAATAATTATAATGTGATAGAATGTCGAATAAGTTTGTGCCATGCTTTCATATATTATAATGCTTTATTTTCTAATCTTTTGTTTACCCTATACGTATAAAAACTGAGCAAGACAACGAATCCGTCCATTTTTATATAGATTCATGAAAAAAAATAATCTAATTTAAGGTTTTGCCAAGGGAAACTTAAGGTGCAGCGTGATTTATCATTAGGTACTTAATATTTTATGTAAATATAACAATAATTTATCTATAAGCATAGGTATTATATTTAGACAATTTGCAGTTTTGGGACAATAGCGGTAGAAATTCTTTGTCGATTGACACACACAGCACACTACACAGATATTTGATTTAGCCAATAGCCTCTCACTCACGCATTCGATCCCAATGCTGTGACATCTGTTTTCATCTTTCTCATGCTTGTTTATTTTTTTATTTTTTACATATTTTAGTTCGATTGTCTTGTAAAACTAAAGGTTGCTAAACTTATTTTAATTGTGGTATAGATTATCTCCACAAAACGTTTACCCTGTTTTAAAACTTGTGTTGCTCGCTTTTCATCAACTTTTTTGGGCCCTTGTTAGGCTTCTAAAATTGAAAAATATTGAATTTATAATAATTTTGGCTTATTCTTAATCTTTGTTATATTTTAAGTAATTTAAAGTCACTTGTGTAATTCTAATAATTTTTCAAAGCAATACTTTAAAAATAGTGCTAAAGATATTCTGTGAAACCGACATTGGTTTGTAAAATAAAACATGCCCAACTCAGAATGCTTAATAAGTATTGTTATAAAACCCATAATAACACACTAAAACCTCAATATGTTGTTAAACTTTATCAGTACTCGTTATTAAAATTTAGAAAGTAATTAAATCTAATCTAATATTAATAAGATTTCTAATATCTAGTATTATTACGTTATAACCACATCGTAACTGTGAATGGTTAGGTAAAATGTATGCAGTATTCGTTAACTATTAGCTGCATTCAGAGGTCTTCCCCTATATGTATAATATACTATCAATTAACGCGTTTTTTTTGCACTGGTCGTTCCGAACACACGCACTGATTGGTCCGCTTGCCTATCTTGCTATTAGGTACCATTACGGTATTTATTGCAGTACCTACCTACTACAGCTTTTAAGTAATCCCCGAACCATTAACTAATTTAACAAAAAAATTTACCCATCGAGTACATTAGTGGTACTCTTGCCCCTCCATCCGACTAACAAATGGCACAGTGGGTATGTCGAGGTCGGTCCGTCTCATCACTTACATTATATGTAGGTGTACGTTTTATGTTTCCAACATTTTAGAAGTACCTACCTAGCTAAAACAATGCTTGCCAAACTATTATTTCTTTATTTTCTTTAATAAACTTAGGTTAATGTATTACCACAAAAATTTAATAACTAAAAATATTATGGAATACAGGTTTATTATGAAAAATAAAATAACAATTCTCTTTATGTACCTATCTATTTAGGTATTTCAAAATTGTTTTTTTATATGTAGATAAAATTCTAAATAAAATTTCAAATAGTTTAGTATCTAATATTCACATTAAAGTCAACCACTCTAGATCCTGCGACGGGATCAATGTATAATTTAATGTACTTATAAAAAAAATTTACTTCAAATTATTAAATTTATCCCTTATTTAAATATACAATTTAGACCCAGTGTGCAATGAAACAGGCGCGAGGCCCTTCACGCGAGGTGTTGAAATAAGATAGGCCAAACGCTAACTTATTGATTTTATTTTTATTCTAAAATCTGAAGCTAACTTTTTTATGAAAATATTATTCAGATGTACACACCGAAGTATCTCGGTCTTAAATTATATTGTTTGTGTTTACTTATTTAAAGACTACTAGTTGTATATTAAAATGCTCAAACTGTTGTACTTATATACTTAAAACCTAGATAATTGACTTTATTACTAAAATGTTACATACTTATAACCTAATTAAACAATTTATTGGCATAGATATGGAAGGAGAAAGGATCTTTGAGAATGTACCAGTGTTCTCCCATATATTATTTCCTAGATACGCCAATATGAAAATATATATTTGAAGGAATACGTACCTACGTGTAAAAATGGATTAAATAAGAATAATTTAAAATTTGCTTTTCATTCATCTTCCATACTCCTATGGTTTGTTTCCAGCGTAGAAAAGAAGATTTCTGACCTTCCTGCCCGGCAGGTCGTATAAGGCAAACACAGGTTTAAATATTATAAGTAATTAGCAACAAGACTGGCGGTCGAATGTGGTGCAGCGAGTTGCCGGGTGGGGATCCTCCGCGTTACCAATTCAAGCTACGTATAGGCTACGGTCAGCTAAGACCTGACTTTTTTTATAGAAGAGGAGGCAAACGAGCAAGTGGGTCACCTGATGGAAAGTGATCACCTCCGCCCACGGACATCCGCAACACCAGGAGTATCACAGATGCGTTGCCGACCTTTAAGGAATGAGTACGCTCTGAATTAAAATATGTACCTACAATTTAATATTTTTTCTAACGTATTTATTTTTTATAGCAGTAAAGTCTGCAAGTGGTTGATATTTTTTGGCTCCATTGGTGGATATTTTGAAAGCGTTTGATATTCGATGAAATACGGCACATGAGTTTAGCAAACATATTGTATAAATAACGCCGCTCATATATTATATGAGATAAATCTCAGGTGTCCTGAAGCAGTTATACAAAACTATTGAATTCTAAATATACGCAGAAGAAATCAACAGCATTAAACAACAGGCGAAGGCACAAGCAATAGCCAGTCTCGGGGAAGAATAAAAGGCTGACGTCATTGCCGACATATTTTATTACTCCTACTTAGGAAAATGGTAACTGCGGTAAAATAGCACATACAAATATCTACTTATTACAAAAAACGTTTACATACATTACATAAAAATAAACAGTAAATATTTTTATACAATACACAATAAATAGGTTCTAGTATTTAGATGATATATTATTTTCAACTTTTTTATACATTGCTAAAAATTTTTCTATCTTAATAAAATCTAATGACAAACTATTTACAATGATCCACAAGTATGATGTTGTTACGTCGAGCTTAACAACTCGTCAAGAAAAAAAAATTGTTAATACATTCACCTTCCGTAATGTAGATTGTAAATGTGTAGGTATCAACCAATTTGGTGAAGCACACAAACGGACACGTTTTAGCCAATTGTTAAGCGTACGTATTACAATAAAATATTGGAACTTCGCTTAGTAAGTAAACTGTCAACTGGTATTATGTTCGCATCGACACGGGCTTGTCCAGTGAGCCAACCGTTACACATATATTTTAATTCTTAGCTTCAAACATTAACATACAGTTTGATTTCAACTGAATGTCGAGTCACGGTTGGTGTGGACTGTGGACCGAGCCGCGGTGTCCCATCTCGTATTTTCTCTTTCTACTCTCGAGCAAGGCTTCCCAGACGGTAAGCACATCGCCCCTGGACACTACACACGGCAATACTCTGCTCAACCTTACATTAGAATTGGAACCGTGCTACGTAAGGGAACATACTGTCCAAACTAAAACATGACAATGGTGAGCACTGTTGTAATGTCGGAAACAACAAGTAAAGAGTCTTCCAACACTTGCACCGAGAGCTTACTCCCGAGCCGCCGTCAACTTGTATCGGACAATGGATTGCGTCAGTAGACGAGGATCACGTTTGAAAGCATGTAACAACATCAAACTGTGAACAAAATGCTATACAACGTACCTACTGTCACTTGATATCGGGCATATCATTGTACATTCAACAATTTAAAATAGGGATGTGCACAACGTAAAATTATTGCCTATGTCAAAGTTTTTAAATAAAATTGATATTGTCATAATAGCCGTGTTGTGACATGCGCATTAAATAAGTAGTCACTCACAGATACAGATTTGTGGACTTTTAGCTTTTAGTACGTCTATAGATTATATGATACTAGAATTAAAATAAAACAGATTTAAACTACATACAAGTTCCGACATCAAAATTGAAATTACAACCATTTTGCAGACGCAAAACATGATTTTAAAGTGACCACTGAATTCAAACGTTATAGCTTATAGTTAAATGTATACGCCACTTTTTTGTAAGTGAATAGTTGTGTTAGAAAGGACACCCAGACACTTTTTTCATACTTTTGTTTACCCCACGAACCCAGACTGAATTTGAATACGAAATATATAATCCACATTTTGAAACACTCCGTTTTGTCCTGTCTTTATACATACTTGTTAAAAAGCGAAAACATATTATTAGTTGTATAATAAAATAGACAAGGTAGCAGATTTTTTTAATATTATTATTAATGTACTTACTTATACAGAAATTGGATACCAGCAGTGAATATCGTATTCAAGACGCATTCAAACACAAACTACTAAAATAATTTGACTGAAATATTCCAAATGTTTGTAATTTTCCAAAAGTGCGCGTTTGCAAACGAAGGTCGACACGTAACAGTTTTTCTCTTATAAAATGTAACAAAGACCAAGTCGTTTGTTTTGCCTCGCCGTCTGACAACTGTATGTCCCGAGCGCGCGGCCTTTCAACATTATCAGACGTAAAATAAATCATACACTATTTTAATATACCATTGTTATATACAGAGAATCAAGCAAGCCCAATATTGTCCTGAGATGCCAAACACAGGTTAAAAATACAAAAAAACACACCAATCAATTTTAGGTTAAATATATAAGCCTAGAATAATTTGAATTGTCTAAAATGGTTAGTAATATTCTTTTTATATAACAAGAATACAAGTATCAGTAATAATGTATCATTTACTTCCTCGTTATCTTATTAATATTGATTAAATTGTTAAGAATATACAAATTTCAGATAAATAAATGTTATTTCCAAGGCAAAATATTTTAAGACGCAAAGAACATGTTGGCCCGGTAAGTAAACTGTAACAAGTTTTCACATATTAGACAAATAAATATATACTTACAGGGTTACTTTCAAAAGTTCGCTAATTTTAATATAAGGAGGGAGTTAAGGCTAAAATAATAGTGCATTTTAAATTCCAATAGTTTGGTGTCGGTCGCGACTCTGCACGAGCAAGTACCTTGCTTTGTAAGAACAACTTTATGTCCAGCCCATAGGGTTGTATACGCGACAGTGTAAGTTATTGTCATAACTATAGCTACATGTTTCTAATGACTCGTGTCATTTTAAAACAACACAAGTCCTTCAAAAAAATGCAGTATTTGTGTTCATTCAAAGTCACCGAGTTTATTTAAAGCACACAATTGAATTAGCAAAACTGTAGAGTATCAGATTTGGTCGAGACTGCATCTTGTATTTTTATATGTTTAACAGTTTAACCCAAGACTCAGGCGCGCATTTATTGTCGGTGCGAGCACACACGTACAATATACGACACTCCGTTATCGATATTTGTTGTTTTTTACGAATACCCTCATTTCGAATGTGATGAGTGATGATCAAATGTGTACGGTGTTTCGACGATAATATTATTAAATATCCGATACTAAGTGAGCAACAACTCTGTTGGTTGTCCTTATCGATACAACAATTAATTATGTCTCGTGTCACTGTCGACAACTGTCCCGGTTCTGTAAATAAGCATTCTCTTTCCAATCAGAATGGTTAAACTTAACCTTGACATTAGACATTCATAACATGAAAGTTACTCTACTTGTAAATTGACAACATTTATTTATGAAATTATATTTTATTAAATAAAAAACTCATGAGTTTTCGGATCTGAAATGGATAGCCGCGTTCCGATCTGGTGGCAGGTTTTATTTATACTAAGAATCGTCCCAAGAACTACCAGTGTAGTAATATTGATATGGTGATAATTAGTTATATTTTTTTTGTAATTTCTCAAAAGATGCACAGAACTTGTGGACTTATTGCAACACCGATTTTTCTACTATTCAACTTTCGGTTGAATAGTAGAAAATCTTTAAGATGAAATAACATTACCAACCCCCGTGGCGATTGGTGAAATTAGGAATCGTAAAGTCGTGATGTAATTTGAAGATGGCACGTTACTAAAGTCTAGGTATAGAAAAGATTTAGCTATTCACATCTCAGTGCTTGGATTCCCTCTTCTCCAGTAGAGTGCTAGCGACTTGTTCGTAGAGAGACCGCTTGTAGATCCGAGGCTGGCCGTCGCGAAGACCGTGGGGATATATTCCAAAGTTGTAGTCGTCGAACCAATTTGTAGTCGGCTGGAAATAATCATAAAGCAAATGAATAAACTTGATAATCAAAAAGAAACTGTTTTAAAATGAAGGGTTCATTTAGGTTCATCCGCTGTTTGAATTTATAGTTGTACAACTTCTTTTAAACTTTTTAAAACGGAGTTTCCGAATCGATTTTATTACACAGTTACTAACGATTCTGTCAAATATGCGACATTATGAGCATACAGCGAACGGATTGTGTTCTTAATGCCGAAGATCTGAAGAAAAAACATCAACGTCATTGAGATTTGAACGCGAAAACAATTGAGATGTGAACTGTGGGGTTATTCTTGAAAAGCGACTACGCAAATTGGAAATTTTAATCAAGTATGCCAGATTATGTACTCTTGAACACACTACAGCAAATTATTAACATTTAATTCTAAAAAAATAATGAATCCAAAAAAATAATTATTTATTTACTAGCCCACCCAGAGAACTTCTAATCGCTTGAGATATCTTTAAATTATTGTTTTTTCTATTTTCCCTATACATAACACACTTCTCCTGGCAATAACCAACAACAAAAAAAATTAGTAAAATCGGTCCATCCGTTCCGGCGTGATGCGATGACCACGCAACATGGGGATTCATTTAAATATTTATACCTAGATCATTATTATCTGTGTTAATGTGTAAAAAAAATAATGCCCAAAAAAATTTCTTTTATAGAGTACAGGAGAGCAAATGGTAATCATATTATGCGGGCGGAAACGCGGGCAAAGTCTAGATTGGACAGAGCTGCCTTGTAGTGGGTGCACGACAAACGCTGAAGGTCGGTTATGTTACTTAGGTGAGAGCGCAACCACAAACAGTAGAGATTTTATTGTTATCACTTCTATAATATTAAGAATAGATGATTCATTTCTTGTATTAGAGCAGTGTTTTAGCAGTGGTCCGGTAAGCAACGCCAGTATTTGTTAAATACTTTGAAAATATTGTGAGGAAATCATATCTGTGATGTCCATTTTAATTTGATCGAAATTAATGTTGAGCTTTTTATGAACAAAAATCAATGTAATAAAAAAATGGAATCTCGACCTGTTCAAAAGCAACTAAAGTCGATTTTAACAGGTATTCCACATCTTAATTATTTTCTATTCATCCTATTTCAAGTTCCTCTCAGCAAACCATTTATTAAACAGACACACAATGGGAGTACAATGCGGTTTAAAAATGAAAATTGATCTGCCATAGCAGTCTTAATTATAAACATAGACTAAAGTTCTCCAAAGTTTAAGCTGATATTATTATCTGTATAATACTATAATGTCAAATTAAACTTTGGAGTGCTTTAATATAAGGTTATGAATAAGGCGGTAGCTGTTTTATCAATAAGCAGAAACCAAGGTAAGAGTCAAGTTATGCTGATATCCCAATGTAACCTTGGAATACTTTAGTCCACGTTTATTAATCACTGCATTATTATATCTCTTAAAGAGTTTGGAAGTTGCACAAGAGCATAACATCTTTAATATACTTACAGCTGTAACCGAATGTAAAAAGTTACATAAAATGTATAAAAATAGGTTTGTTTGTTAATTACAAAAATCTTAATGCCTAACCAATCACGAAATTAGGTACGCTGATAGCGTTGGAACAGGACAAGAAATTACGTATATTTATTTATTTTTTTTAACCAACAATGCTTATTGCCTTTAACTATAGAAACAAATAAATTAATCAAATATAAAAAAAGCAAAGGACTGTTGATCCTGACCACTTCAAGAATTCATATATGTCTATTTTACTACACAAATAAGTGTACGTTTTTTTTAATAGGTATAAATGTATAATATACATACTATACTATATATCTCATCGATCAGAGTAACCACCCCCTCAACCAATGAGGCGGACTAGATATAAACTGGATCAAATTTATTAGCACTTCAATTAACTGAGGCTTCCAGAGCAGTGGAGAAGGCGCCCACGTAGCCCGAGTGCTGACGTCACGCCGTAACTCATTGACGTCAGACTACCCACTCGTCGTTCAATACCAAATTATAATGTCTGTGGAGCCGAGGCTTTTAAGTCGAATACTGATATGATAGAATAAAAAATAGCTATTATAATCCGAAGACTTATGAACATCATCATAAATTTAGGCGAGCTCTATCTACTGTTCTTCTCCGTTTTAGTTAGTAGTTATTCTACAAAGAATACCTGAACCGACAAGGGGAAAAATTAAAATTTTAAACCTATAAAACTATTGTCGCTTTTATGGTCTAGCGGTCCGGAGTCGGACTTTTCTGCTCGAGGTCTAACACAAAAACTTAGAAAATAATAAGTAGTTTCAAATTTCTAATAAATATAATGTTTTCACTAGTCCAGGATTGGATTTGTGCCCAGTAGACGAAATGTTGGCTAGATACCTATCACATTGTGGGATTAAGTGTTTTCAGCTAGTCGTGGTTTGTGTGTGGTAGTGTCTCTGTTTAACTCTTCGGGGATATGGGTGTAAAGAAGATACTTGGAATGTTGCAGAACGTGTTTTAAAGGTATAACTAATGTGTCAATTAGGGGAAAAAACGTATCTACACGAAACTTTTCCATGCCTCTCAACTGACGATCCTTCACAAAAAGTGAGGCGTAACTCGTGAGCTGCAAATTATTGAAGTGAAACTTCTTTATCGGGGTTGGAAAAAGTTTAGTTAGGGATTGGCAAATGTCTCCAATGTATTTTGCGTCCCGTTTTGAGTAGTTACATTTTTGAAATCCAGGTGGCGATTGCATCGACTTCCATAAGAGCCCGTATTCATCATGACCCGCTTTGAATAGCGATGACTTTGACCACTAGGTGGTGTCGTGCAATTGCCATTTACCAATAGCATATCGTTCTAACGGACTTACTCCTACCACTATACTTGACCGTTTTTCTATTACACGCTTATTTATTCCCAACGCTCTATAGTGACGTGACAAATCTGATATATAAATATAAAATTCTTGTGTCACGGGGTACGTAATCGAACTCCTCCGAAACGGCTCGACCGATTTTCGTGATCCTTAGCGAGGATACTAGCCAGTGGGGAGAATCGAACAACATCTATTTTTCATCCCCTCATTGTTAAGGGTGGTCTACCCCTAAATTTTTGAAGTGAAACTTCTTTATCGATGTTTGAGAGAAATTTTGTAGCAATGTAAAATTGTAGCAATGTAAAAAAAATCGTCACGATTTCCGTTACACGCCATGTTGCTTCTTTTTTATCAAAGTTAAGTATAGCGCTGTAAAGAATAAATCTAGTAAGCATTGTTAATTCTAAAAACAATTAAAAAAACAAATCAAATGATAATTAAAAAATAAAACAAAGCAATTATTAGTAAATAAAAACATGTGTATGTAGATATTTTTTAATTATTTGTTTCTAATGATTTATCTATTCATTTTGAATTCTATAAAATCATTGCATGTCTACAAGATTAAGTGCCATCAAATAATTGTATTACTTTGAATAGATAATTCTATTATATATTAGTTATTAAATGTTTTTTTAAAGTGATAATAAATTTTTAACTAATTGTTTTTTCAAATAAATGAAAAATTTTCTGAAATGGAGTTAGACAATTTGCTAATTAGAACATCGATATTAAAGTTCTTTATATAATTTTCGTACAATGAGTAACTAAATTTTAGATTAATTAATAATGGCAGAATCTAAAAAATGACAACAATGGTAATGACTATGAGATCATAATTGATGAAATACAATAATTGTATCTAGCAACCTTGCAGTTCACTATGTGACTACTGTGACTTGTGAACCATAAATATATAAAATTTTGCTTTATTAAATAAAAACTTTGATGTTATACTCATCAAGAGCTTTCATGTGAGTACCCACATGCATTTTGATATATTTTTCATATATACATATATATATAATACATATAAATATATGAAAAATTGATGTAGGTACTTAAATGAAAGATCTTGATGAGTGTAACATCGAGATGAGCTTATATCTTTAACAACGTCAATAGTTCACAAGATACAGGGTAATTTCTTAACTATGTATCTAGAGATAGAGCATTTACGAATGCAGCCTAAATACATACATACATACATACATACATATCTTCACGCCAAGTCCCTTACGTGGTAGGCAGAGAGTATCGAGTGCCAGACCTCACGATCCTGACAAACCTGTCTTGCTTCCTTCACATTCATAACCCTTTTCATACAAACACGCCGGTTTCGGAGACTCTTGACACCACCTAAATACTTATCATCATAAATTAACTATTGGTGAGAATGATATGAAACCTTAAAAAGGCATAACTCCAGGTCAAAGCTTTTCCAACGATACCAAATTTAACCATAAAAACCCATTTTATCATATAAATACACTGGCCACAAAATTTCGCTTATATTATCTTAATAATATAGATAAGAGCAATGATAAAATTAATTACTCATATTATTTGTATGCATGTCGATAATACATGCATACAAATAATACCAAAACAACTTTAATTTAATACAGAATTTTTTTTTATGTCTCATCTACCCAATTTCTGTAAAGTTATAAATAGTAAATAAAAAAATTATATGTAATAAGGAAGTTTCACTTCTTACCTGTGTACTCTGGTACACACACATACTTTTTTTGGTTTTTTTTTAAACTTATATTAGTTATTAGCATCTGATTATTTTTCTTTAGTAGCAGTTTCAAAACGAACAATATTATTACGTACGTTATTAACGTAATTGATCGGAGATTCGTAAAGTTTTGTTACAAGCAACGTCCAGTCATAGTGCTATTTTTTAACTTAAGACTTGAAGCGCGCACGTCGCGATCCCTGCCAGTCCATTAGACTGCAATTCTGGCCCGTAAAAGTAACGCAGAGCGGGTTAGGGCGTTCCCTGGAGGCGACGCGTACCGATCCGCCCTCGTCGGTACGAAAAGAGGCAGATGCGGCGATGGGGGCCGCCATCCATCACGTCAGGCCCGTACAGGCGAATCGAGGAGTTGAGAGTGTCAAATAGGCACATGGAATGTGAGAGGGGGAATGGAAGCGAAGATGGATGAATTGATTGATGTAATGGATGAGAGATGCCTGGTTTTACTGTGTGTTACGGAGACTAAGCGAAAGGGTAGAGATACTTTTGATCTCCCCGGTGGCAGGTTGGCTCTCTGGTCTGGTGTATCACAGAGCGATCACGCCAGCGCTGGGGAAGGTAACATTTTATCGTCTGGCTTAGCCCCAGGCCTGAAAGAGTATTGTTTGGTTGGTCCGAGACTGCTCTGGGTCCGTATTAAGTTGGAAGTCACTCGAGTTTTTGTGGTAGCAACCTACGCTCCGGTCAACTCGTCGTCAACTCATGACCTGGAAAAGTTTTGGGATGCTGTGAGGGATGTTCTGGATATAGTTGAAGGAAATGAAAAAGTGATTATGTGTGGTGACTTGAATGGTTGGGTGGGGACGCGACGGGACGGTTACGAGGCCGTACTTGGACCCTATGGTGATAAGAGAGTGAATGATGCTGGTAAGCATATTGTAGATTTATGTGTAGAGAGAAAGCTTCTTGTGTCTAACACAATGTTTCAGCATAAGGACGAAATACGAATACATGGAAAAGGAAAGATCAAATGAGTATGATAGATTTGATTTTGGTTAATAGTCGCCTCTGGAAGTGTTTAATGGAAACGAGAGCCTTCAAGGGCCCAACTCTTAACACGGACCACTATTTGGTTACTAGCCGGTTTAGGGATCTGTTAAAGAAGTGGAGGCACTAGCGAGTACATGTTCCTATTGGAGGGCTTGAAAGGATTAAGAGTGAATGTTGCAAGACCCGAGTGTAGGAAGCATGTATGAGAGTCAAGTCCAAGACAGGCTGAATAGTGTGTTCCTACCGGACTTAGACATGGATGACGTTTGAATGTTTTGAAAGATAGTATGGTTGATGCTGCGAAAGAGGTATGTGGGAGTGCAAAGATGCACAAGTCTATGAGTGGTGTCGCATGGTGGGATGAGGAGGTAAAAGCCTCCGTTGTAAGAAAGAAGAAAGCCTGGCTAGACTATGTAGCATGTTTGCAGTCGAATGACAGTAAGAAAGATTTGAATAAAAAAATGTACCGTTGTTGCAAGAAAATCACCAAACACTTAGTGAAAGAGAAGCGCAAAAGGGAAAGTATAAAACTAGAAGAGAGGTTGGCTAACAACTTCGAGATGAACACCAAACTCTTTTGGAGGGAGGTTAAGAAGTCTCGGAGTTGTACGTCTGCCTACAGAATGAATAGAATTAAGTCTAAGAGTGGTGATATTCTTGCTTGCACGCATGATGTGTTAAAACGTTGAAGTGAATTTTATGGAGATACGTATGAATGTGCCCAAGATGCTGCCGCTGTCCGAGTACTCAAATGGCTCGGAAATAGCGGAGGCATCTGATGTGCGGAGTGCGGAGCGGAGCGGAGGCCATTAGTTTGATCAGTTTAGCATCAAAAGTGTATGGAAAAATAGTTGGAAGGAGGATGCAAGGGATGTCCGATGGAATATTGTGGGAGGCTCAAGGCGGTTTCAAGTCTGAAAGAGTATGTACGGATCAAGTGTTTTCGCTCCGCAACATTATAGAGAAGCATCTGGCTGTGGGTCAGAGGGTTTTCTGCGGTTTTGTGGATCTCGAAAAAGCGTCTGATAGAGTTGTACTTAAGGAACTTTGGGACATTTTGCCAGATTATGGGATAGTCCTTGCTGCGTGCGGTGCAGTCAATGTATTTAGACTGTAAAGTTTCGACAGGAATGTTTGCCCATTCCTCACAAAAAGCTACATTAAGTTCATCTAAAGTTGTGATACGATAAGTGGCTACTTTTTTCTTGATTTCGTGAAAAAGGTGCTCGATTGGGTTAAGGTCCGGGCTATTTGCTGGCCAATCCAGCACCGATACTGAATGACTGGTAAGAAACGACTTGACTGAACGGGCGGTATGTTTCGGGTCGTTATCATGCTGAAACGTCCATATATTAGGGAGATGCTCCTCAGCATTGGGAAGCATCGTTTCCTCCAATATTGCCTTGTATTGATGTTGGTCTAAGTTACCCTGAACTTTCCTCACAGGTCCCACTCCACGTCCAGAAAATGAACCCCACATTTTAATGTTTCCACCGCCAGGTTTCACCTGCTTTTATGTGAATCTTTGATTCATTTCCGCTTTTACTGGACGCCGTACGTATTGCCTTCTATCTGAAGAAATCAAATTAACCTTGGTCTCGTCAGAGAATAATACATGTTGCCATTGGGCGTAGGTCCAATGTCCATATTTACGTGCAAACGCCAAACGAGCATTTCTATGTTCTTTCTTCAACAACGGTACTTTGCGAGCCACTCTTCCGAACAACCCTGCTTCTACCAGACGTCGTCGAACGGTCCTCGCTTTCGTATGTCCCAAACACTTCGTGTTTAATTAAGATAGAGCCTAGAAACGGATCTTTCTTAGCTAACCTGGTTATCATTATATCTTCTTGCGGAGTTGTTTTTCTCGATCTTTTTGATTTGGGCACATTTAAATCTGTGTTATTGCGTCTGATATGTTGCACTGCATTGTATACCATAATTTTTGAACAATTTAAATGTTCTGCTATCCTTCGGTATGGCCAACCATGCTCGACAACAAACTTCATGATAATATTTTGTAGTGTTGGATTGCAACGTTTATTTTTACCCATTTTTATTCAAAATATTTTTCAAAACTTAAAATAAATATTGGGATTGCCGACAAAACTACCACGAAACAATAAGAGAAGAAGCAAAAAAGTATTGAGATTCAAATTTTGAAAATAGAACGCAATATCTCAGTGTCTCTAATTAAATGGCCAGCCAGCATGATTTGAACAAATAGCACTATGATAATCTATCAGCTATACTGTAAAGAGGTTTAATGTTTAAGAAGTTGTTATTGTTTGTATAATCGGGCACATAAATGACTAATTATACTTACATGTAAGAGATATGGAATATGATTTACACTCGTTGGAAAATAAAAAATAAATTCACAATTCGGTTTAACCCATAGATGTAGAATGTACAAGATCAACAAAGCGTGGGAGAAAGAAGTCCTTATTAGATACAAATTGCCTTAGAGGAACAGAGAGAGGGAGTCAGGTACCTATGTGCCAATATTTACGCGAGTAAGAGTTCATAGTATTCCTGTCATAGTGCGTCGCTGTGAATTTTGTGAAATAATTTCATAATATTACTATATTTAAATAGAAGAAAATATAAAGGCAATTACGATGTAGTGTTCTGTAAGCGCTTGTGATGTTACAAAACGTTACAATACTAATAAATACACATTTCATAGGTAAATACAACTTTGACATAAAAATATTTAGAACAGCATTTAGTTAGTTTTTTTTTTGCTATTAACCTGCTCAGAAAAGGATTTTTACAATATGTTTATATGCATTGTTTTATATATAAGAGTATTTTGTATCCTTAAACGGAATAAGCAAAGATATTATGTAAAATAATAAATTGTTTGTTTACGCTAGGGCTTGACAACGCGGTGACGTCCTGAATATCAATGAATAATGAAGTCAACCAAAAAGTATAAATACTCTTTAGCAAGAGATTTCAACATTGGTTGTTTAACCAACTTAAGTTTCGTAAAATACATTTCTACTTAAGATTGAGATGCGCTTACACATAATCTTTTTATGAAGATAAAAAGAGAGGCAGTGAATGCTTTAAGCACTATACTTATACTTATATATTCTTATTTATGGCGTTAAGTCTATAAATTATAATAAAAATTTTAATGAGTTATTGCAAAATAGTGACCACTATCTACGAAGCGAAGATAACACAGATTTTTGCAACGAAGTGGTATTTGACTATACAGCTAGTTTATCGAAAATATCCATGATGATCGTCACTTATGTTTCTGGGTATGTTGTAAACAGAATTATTCGTAAAATTAAATGCGAGGAATGTTTTAATAGTTTATTATCAAACCCAAGCGATCTGTGTTCTGATAGCTCGTTAATTGTTAAGAGAGATTTTTCTAAAACAGAAGATGTATACTTGACATATCCAGCTATGATGTTGTTGCGTTGTGCTGTAGAGCTTTAAAACTTTTATGAGAAAATATGAAAACAAAAAGAATGAATTACAGAATTTTTGCCAAAAATGTTTTAAAAGTACTCAGAAATTGTAGTTTTTGTACTAGATCAAAATCCACTAACCGATCACAGGTATTTACATTACATTTACAGGTATGAAAAGTATAGTAGAAACTTTTTTATTCTTCGGTTCAAGCACGAAAGCAAGTTGTTGAAGTGTACTCGACAATGCTTTAAGGACTCAATCAAAAAAGACAATATTTAGAGGACAATAAATATTAAATTATATTTTTTTTAATACAACAATATAAATTCTTTACTTTTACACTAAGTCTTATTTCCTAGCCTAGTTTTTTTATGTCATAAGATTAGCTTTTGATAGAAACAAACGACCATTGCCTATTAATTTGTTTTCCCCGTGTTGGTGTGGTGTTGTAAAATCATAGACCGTTGGTATCCCTATAAAGAAGCTTTTAAAGACGAGCATAGTTTACATGGGTCATTACAAGACCACTAGTGGTATTGTGATGTGTAGCCACTAGTCTGGGTAGGAATCTACCCACTTACCTTTTCAAGCCGGTGTGCCCATGTAATGTTCCGGTGAGAAAGTTTGGGAAGCTAGACTTGCACATTACGCTGAACATTATAGCCACAGGACAGCGATGTAACTATAGGATGTATAATGTCAATAATCTACGGTTGTCCATAACCACAACGAGAGTCCTATGCTTGATTGCTGTCTAAGTCATATAAAAAGTTGTACTTTCCTATGTGTTTGGCAGGATAATAACGCCACTAATATCATTTTAACAGCTGCCTTACGCTCTAACCGGAACATGTTAATGAATAACATTGCTGTTTCGGCCGACAAAGACAAAGATGGTGACCCTAAAAGATAGGCTTCGCGTACAAATCTACCATCTATTAGTCACTATGATAGTGATACATAAAGCCAATATTTCACGAATACAATGTCTTAATAGTCATACAACATAAAATTTGATATTGTTTATATGATAATAGATGAGGGTAAAGAAAATATGCTAATTTACAGTTAACAGTTTTTAATTTATCGATATCGATAACGTACGCGACTTTTTAACAACTCTTTTTTAACTCATACATAAACAATTTACTCACACCCAGGCATATTTTTTTTGTTTCGCTTTTTAACTAACTCTGTTTATCTAGTACATCCTAAATCTATGGTTTAACCAAAGAGTGTCCCTAATTAGTTGACCACGACTGTATATCCTGTTTAACTTAATTAATCATGGATCTTTGTGAAAACATAACAGAAATTAATCACTGATAAATTACTTACAAATATTAAAATTTTTACTTTACTCGCACCCGACCAAATATTTTAAGGTTAAACGTGTGAGAAATATTTCATCTCTCAGGGCCCTCTGAGTATGTGGCGCTCTGGGCACTGGCCCCGTGTGCCCTTAAGGTAAAGACGGTATTGTAAGTAAGGCGATCTGAGATTTATTTGTGTTTGTTTTTCAAGTTTCGCCATCTTTATTCAACATATTCTCGTTAAATCGAGTTGTTCAGTTTTTTGTTTAATATAATGCGAGCTGTGTCTTAAAAAACCTATAAGGAAAAGAAACAAATGAAATGTATTTATTTCACATGGATCACAATCAACGTTGTGATATGTCCACATTTTAACTTTTGAAATCTACCACCAAATCCAAAATCGATATCTTAATACAAAATTAATTATAAACATGAAGTCCTGTCCAAGACCAATTTAGAACGTAGTAATTAAAAAATGAGTTCATGACGGCGTAAGTGGGTTCCTAAATCTTGACACAAACTTATAGCTTTCGAGCTTGATTCCATCAAAAATCGCTTAACATGTTTAAAAATGTTCTCACTGGAAAATATATTAAAAAGATAGAGCAGTAATTGTAAAAGGTTAGTTACCTCGAGTTTGAAGTTGAGGATGCGCGCGGAGGTCTGGTGGCGAGGCACGGTGACGGCGCGGGACACGGGGAAGTAGCCGGGGTGGGCGGCCGTCACCTCGTACTGGCCCGGCGTCAGCAGCCGGTAGTAGTCGCCGAGCGACCCTACGGTTGTAACTAACGTAATTATATCGTCCCATATCATGTCCATTGATTCTTACATCTCATTTTCTACATCTGTCGTTTTCGATCAGCAAACATCATTAAATTGCCGTTGTTTATACAATTAAAATGTAAATACATACATATCTTCACGCCCTTACGTGGTAGACAGAGAGAATTGAGTTCCAAACCTCATGATCCTGGCAGACCTACCTGGCATCTTTCGCATTCATCTCTTTTTCCATATAAATACGCCGGTTTCGGAGACTCTTGACGTCACCTTCGGATAACACCCGAGCGATTTGATCGCGGATTTGCTACCTAGGTCTCCCCGGGTACCTACATCCTTCGACATACGCAATGTATGTATATCTACTTTGTCAATATTTCATCTACCATTCTTTCCTCATGTCTAAACCAGCGAAGCATGCCATTTGTCATTTTAACATCAATAATTTTTTTCAATCCAACTCTTTCTCAAATATTTATGTATATCTACTTTGTCAATCTTTCATCTACCATTCTTTCCACATGTCTAAACCAGCGAAGCATGCCCTTTGTCATTTTAACACCAATACTTTTTTTCAATCCAACTCTTTCTCAAATATTTCTGTAGCGAATGCGGTCGGCGAGCTTAACACTTTCAGTAGCGCTCTTTTATTTCGACCGCATTTATCCTACTCTAATGCTTATACTTACATACTTAACTCTCGCTTCCATACAATAACGTTGAACCGAATAACCCAACGCTCCATTCACACTATTACCTGCACCTGCACACACTCTCCTTTCCACATCCGCAGTGTACTTTACGTCCCTACTAAAAGCACAACCAAGATATACAATTTCATTAACTTGTTCTAACACTGCATCATCAACTAAAACTCTTACGTCCTTTCTAACTTCGTCTCTTTCAAACACCATAACTTTGGTTTTCAACGCATTCAAATGTATGGCCTCTTTCTTTACAATCACCTTTCAAAACTGTCACCAGTGTTTGCAGCTCAGATGGTGTAAAGCTCAAAAGTACAGAATCATCTGCATTAAGCAGGCAGTTCACCACTTGGTCACGCATACGCACTCCCACATTAATTGAACCTTAGAAGACGTTTGTCTAAATACAAAATAAACAAGCGTACCGACAACACAACCCTGCTTGACGTCAATGTTGACATCAAACCAAGGCGATATGTAGCCGTCCACCCGTACACATGCTTTACAATCTACATACATAGACTACACAGCACGCATCAGGGACCCGTCTATCCCATAATCTGTAAATGACCTAAGGTTCCTTACGCGCAACCCTATCAAACGCTTTTGATAGCCACCAAACCACAGAAAACATTCTGGCCCACAGCCAGATACTTCTCTACGATGTGACGGAGCGAAAACACCTGATCCTTACATCCTCTTCCAGACCTGAAACCACCTTGCGCAATATTCCTTATATGTATTATACCGTTCATTAATTTTAGTTTGACAATATTATTTTAAAATGTAATTCTGGCAACACAATTTCAAGTTCTCTTACCAAGCAACCGCCATTAACTACACAAGTGTCTCTGTTAAGTAAAATTAATGAAATTGGACATCCCTTGCAACCGTCTTTCAAATATTTTTCCATACATTTTGATGCTAAACTGATCAAACTAATAGTCCTTCCTGTAACCAGTGTAGTCCATGTGTGAACCCTTGCCTTTATACAAAGGCACGATACCCACAAGACGCTAGTCTTTGGGTACTCGGCCGACTGCCGGTCCTCCAAAATTAGGACCCAAAAAGAGTTCCGGACGGCGGGACCACCAAGCTTTCTCAGCTGTAATCATATGTACGTACTTCCGCAGCCTTACCATATTTCATACTTCTCATCGCCCATTCAACTTCTTTCATCATAATGCCGTGACTTGACTCCGCTATTTCTGAGTCATTTGAGTACTCAGACTCAGCGGAAGCATCCTGGGCACATTCACACATATCTCCATAAAATTCACTCCACGGTTTTAACACATCATCCGCACTTGCAAGAATATCACCACTCTTAGACTTAATTTTATTAATTCCAGAGGCAGACGAAAAACCCCGGTATTTATTCACCTCCCTGCAAAAGAGTTTGGTGTCATCTCGGAGCCTTCCTCTCTTCTCGCTTTATACTTTCTCTTTCGCGATTCTCTTACACTAAGTGTTTGGTGATATTATTGCAACAACGGTATATTTCTTCCTTCAACTCTGTTATACTGTGAGGGTAAGGTAGCCGGTAAACTTACTTTTGCTCGAGGCCTGACATACCGACCTCAGGTTGGCAACGCACCATTACCACCTTTGGTGTCTCTAGGCAGCGTGAATTTCTTACCATCAAGAAATCCGTCTGCTTGTTTGCCTTCCTATAACATAAAAAAAAAGTCTTCCACGTCTAAGTCCGGAAGGCACACACTTTCCAACCTGTCTTAGACTTGACTCTCACACATGGTTCCTACACTCGGGTTTTGCAAGTTTTCACTCTTAATCGTTTCTAGACCTCCAAATGGAACACGTATTCGCCAATGCCTCCACTTCTTAAACATACTCATAAACCGGCTAATAACCAAATAGTGGTCCGTGTTAATAGTAGGGTTCCTGTAGGCTCTTGTGTCCATTAAACACTTCCGGAGGCGACTATCAACCAAAATCAAACCAAGAACGGCCTCGTAACTGGACCTTCGTGTCTCCGTCCAACCATTCAAGTCACCACACATAAGCACTCTTTCATTTCCTTCAACCATATTGAGAGCATTCCTCACAGAATCTCAACGTAGCTACCACAAAAACTCGCGTGACTGCCAGCTTAATAAGGACCCAGAATAGTCTCGGGCCAACCAGACCATAATCTTTGGTCATAAAGGCCTGAGGCTAAGCGGGACGATAGGATGATGACCTACCCCAGCGCTGGCGTGATCGCTCTGCTGTACACCAGACCACAAGGCCAACCCGCCAGCGGGGAGATCAAAAGTATTATTTACCCTTCTCAGTTACAAATAGTAAATCCAGACATCTCTCAACCGTACTCAACTCCAACCACCGACCGTATTGAACATAATATATGGATCCAACCGACTTCTTTTTATTCTTAAACTCAAATGACTACTTCGCGGCACCCGTTTTAGAAGACATAAAAAAGAATTCGCGGCGAGAACTGAACTGAATTCCGAAAAAACAGCCGTTAAAAATGATTTGATGATTGTGTTATTGGTTTTCGTAAGTGTATCGTTTCTAAAGGAGCAAATTTGAAGGTGATAACATAAATTTTGATGAATAACAAATTCGTGTATTATTGATCTGGTACTTGCTTGACAGGGTAGTAAACATGCGGAATGAACCGGTATTTTAATCTGTAATCGAAATACAAACAGTCTTTGATCAAAACCGAAAAACCGGCTTTTGCGAGCGAAACTAAAATGAACACGCCCTTTTAAATTGTATAGAAGTTGGAATGAACAGGTTCAGCAAATTAACCAAGTTTCCGAGCCCTGCTGTAGACGCATTGATCCATATAATTAGAAAGAGATAGACGTAGCAAACAAGCGAACGCGTGTGCAGAAGTAGGCTTGGCATCGCTTTTAGACAAAAATGTGCAATGTTAAGATTTGTGAACCAAATAACAATACCTAAATCTTTTTACCTATGACAAATCTACAAATTATTTATGCATGTGACCAAATTACTTTGAAGCGATGACTTTTAGCAAATGTGACAAATTCACTGTGTGCCGAATGTACAATAACTCGACGTAATGCATAATTGCCCGCATCCTGTTACAATGCAGTAACTGATATCTGACCATACTGATAAAACGCGATGCTTATTCTTAACTTTTTGTTTGTTTTAATACTTTTTGTGTTTTAATCGGTTATAATAATGAAGGAAGTTTGACCGCTTCGTTTGTTGAGATTACGTCAAACTCCACCGATCAACCGAGAGGCTCAGGTTCGACTCCCGACGGGGGAAGGCATTAGTGTGATAAATGTCGATATTTTCGAGTCTGGATGTTTAATAAATTTATTCTGGTATCTATTTAAGTATTTTTATGTCTTAGAATCGTTAACTAACACCCACAACACAAGCATATAATTTGCTTACTTTGGGGTAAGATTGAATTTGTAGAACTTGTCCAGTGATATTTATTTATTTACTTATTTTAACTCAAGAAATTGTCACGTCTTTTTCCTTCAAAAATAAAAGATAGAGTGAAGTAAACATAGTTAAACAGGCCAGTTTGAAGTTGATTGTTTTTTTTTTGCTTAGTAAAATTCATTATTTGTTTTTAAATTACTTTGTTTTGTTGTGCAAAATAATGGCACACAATTATCATATATAAAAATCTAATGTAGTGCTCTGATATTACGTGTTTTAATTATTTTATTTATTAAATGTATTGAAGCAAGAAAAATTGAACGTTAAATTTAACTTTTTTTGCAAAAAAACACACACCTCTCCTGATGGTAAGAAGAGATATTTGTGGCCTATGGACATTAAAGATGTTACAAATGTGTCGCTCTGCAAATCGGAACAAGACAGTTTAACACATGTCACTCGGGTTAAGTTACTGCCCAGCATTCTACAACCGGTGGTCTTGTTGAGAAAGACCCGTGCAAACTACGTTCGCCTCATAGGATATATTTGAAAGTATTTTCATTTTGTATTAATACATATGTTGTCATATATAATTACTACCCGACCCGGTAATTTTCATTTACTTGACAGTCCATACTCTCTGCCTTCCAGGTAGGAGTACTTGGCGTGAAGATATATGTGCAGGTATATACACTATACTATAACTTTCTTCGCAACGTAGAGTTCCTACTAACCAAATTTCGTTACTATGGGTTCAGTAGATTAATCGCAGTGAATAAACCGCGTTAATCGCGGCCACAGTATAGGTAAACTGACACAAAAATATCAAAAATGTATTGTGCTGCCCGTTTTTTGTCGTCTGCACCTAATTTTATATATTTTCAATGTACAGAATTTTACTCTCCTACAGTTATAGATTTTCTAAAACAGTTTAATTGTTTATACATAAAAAATAAACAAAAAAGTTTTTTTTTTTATTTCTTTATCTACTGCTATAATTATAATTTTAATAGAAAATACTAGTCTACTAAAGCGGTTTGACTTGCGCCGCTGCAATTATACTTTCATTCAAAATGTGAGTTCTCCTTTTCGACCGATTTTATAATTGAATTAACTTAATTATTGAATAAAGTGGGAGCACTAACCAAGAATTAGTGAAGACCCGATGAAAATTGATGAAGTAAATTCCTAACATAAATTTCGTAATGCGGATATAAATATCTTGTCTGTTACATTAATGTAGGTAGGTGACCTATTAAGATGTTATTGAATTAAATATGTTGAATATATTTTGCTTACAAAAAAAAACATTAACTACAATAATAACTAACTACATTAATAATTATAAGTTAAAAACTTCAAATGAACCCCTGACAAACGGTGGATCACTTCAAAAGTTATGATGCCACAGACAGACACACACTCACACATATCTTACAACATAATTTTTTTGATGTGCTTTAAATGAGCTGAAAAGATTATGTATCGTGACTCACCTATAACAACTATGGTGTGTATAGGCCTCGGTTATCTCTTACTATCAATCAGGGGATCTGATGGAGAGAGAGAGAGAGAGAGGGGGGGGGGGTATTGATTAACGAATCTGTGTAACATAACCCCCCTTATGATACACAGATTCATTCATCAAGTCCTCGTCATCAGAAAATGGGATTGTTAAGATGAATCAAACGAGTCCAAACTCAATGGGTTTATCAGTAGGCTTCCATTTTAGGGTGACTTCTCTTCGACCTCCATCATCAGACTAGCTCAGTTGTGCTAATACACACAACACGCACACACGCGCGCACTGCCGCGCCCGCGCGCTTACACACAACCCTGATACGTCAAAGTAATAACACCCCTCCTTTTGTGTCATGCATACATATCTTCACGACAGGTCCCTTATGAGATAGACAGAGAATATCGAGTGCCAAATCTCATGATCCTTGCACACCTTTATGGCTTTCACAATATTCATTACCCTTTTCGTAGAAAGACGTCGGTTTCAAAGACTTTTGATACCCTCGGGTTTTGTATCGAGGGTACAAAAGCTGCTCGTTGCATATTATCTTTTCTGTGGTGCAAATATGTGATGAGTTTCACTGAAAGGCTTTGATCGATATAGAATCACCTTAATTCCGGCTAATTTAACAGTTTTATTTTAAGGTTGAGACCTGGGGTTACTACTTACTACGATATACCGATATCTAAAAACGGTTCAGGAAACAACGAATGAAACAAAAAAAAATAATAATAAGTCTTTTCTGCAAATAATAGTTAACGATGTTTTTTTTATATGATTTGACTGTAATTGTCATGTAAGAGAGGTCTTAATTTTTTTATTAAAGGTTTTCCTGTTGGCCTTCCGCGTCGTTGTTAATAGACCGGCTTTATAAATGTCATGAAATTTGTCTTCGTCTTGAACTATTTGTTTAATTAATTTAACTAATAAATAAATTAACAATTGTTACTTAGACGTGACTACATCCAGAGAAATAAAATTTAAATGCAATTATTATAACATTGCATACTGAAGTGTAAACAACTTTGATAACGATATAAAATTGGAATGTTTGCGAGTTAACAGGACACATGCCTGTTTGTTATGTAAGTGTCGATTTTAATGAGAAATGTGTCTATAGGCCGTTTTGGTTTAAATTAATTTAAATTAATATTTAATATTACGTACAGGTACGTATCCTTTACATGGAAGAGTTGTGTTTTTCCTTTTAGTTAAAAGTTAAAATATTTCACATTTTTAGTATCAATATTACATACCGGACACTCGATTCCCATACGAACATTAACTTTGACTGGTAGAGAATGTTGAAGGCGATGTCAGTTACTGGACAATGTCGTGCATAAAAATAAATAAGTTGATAACTATTGTATTAATTTTTGTAGATAACATTAAAAATGCGAAAATTTTGATACAAGTTAAAAACTAAATCATGTTTTTACGCGAAAACGATTAATCTTACCGGTCACGTTCTAAACCTGTCAAATGTAACATATTTCCCGTGTGATTATTTAGCTAAATATTCTTAATTAAAATATTTAATGACCGTTAACCTTATATAGTAGTATGTAGAATGCTATATTTATGAATAAATTATAGCAAGATATGAAGATATAATATTCAACGAAGGGGGCCCCACAAGGTCCACTGTACCTTTCGCTACGTAATGTCTTCCAATGATTACAGTTGACATTTGTAAGTCCTTCATACATTAGCAAGAGAAAGTAACTTCGTCGAATGTTATAGGTTCAGACTTCAGCCCTACCGTCTCGATATTTTACAGTGTGATTACGAATTATTGACTTCATGGAAATTTGCAACACCTGGAGTATCAATTATGATGTTTGACTGCTTATCCGTTTCCCTCTTCTTAAAAAAGGTAGAAGCTACCAAGAATTTAAAATTTACTACATAATGAATTGGTTTTAGCGGAGTATTTTTAAGGAAATAATATATTTTAATCCTATTATAGTACCTAGCTATAAGTGAATGTATTTTTTGGAGTTGATAAAATTTACTAAAAAGGTTAGTAAGAAATGTTGCTTTCCAACTAAATAGAAACCCAAAAACCCCGCCAAACTCGTTAAAAATCAGTCATAATGAGTGTTTTCTTTGACTATCGCGATATTATTCTTAGCGGAAGTTCTAACCGTAAATAAAAAATATTATTGGAGCGTCATGCGGCGTTTAAGAGAGCAAATTCGACGGAAAAAGCCCAGATTTGTGCAAAGAAAATCTTAAACGCAGCAAAACACTCAATAAAGGATTATTACTCTCACTCAATAATCCTTATCCACCGTTTGACCTTCCGGCAAGAATTCCGAGTGCCCAAAATCGCGATAATCAAAAAAACACTTAACATGACTGACTTTTGTACGAGTTGGAAGACGCTACTCCGAAGCTTGTTGACTAGTTTGCATATCAAACTTATAAGACCTCGTCTCGTCACCAGCGTCAGTGCGTTTCATAATTAAGGGGTCGGAATTGACTCCTTCTAGCTTGTCCCAAGCGCCTCTTACGCGATTGAGTTTTGGAGAAAATTCAGATCTTTTGGGACTAGCCGAGCGGCTACATGTTTCATTCCCGAATGACAAGTTAAAATAATACTCGTGAGATACAAAAAGTTCGGCGGCTATCTCTCCAAGTTTAATGAGGATTTAAGTTAACTTCAGTTACAGACGTTGATGGTCTACCAGAGCGAGCCAAATCTTCCATCACATCTCGAACGTTTTGTGCAGCTCAAAAGCACAAGTTTTTTATGAAGTCGATTTTTATCAAGCCTTCTTTATCATTTTCATTGACACCGAACACGAATTTCCATAAAAGACAAACTCTTTGTTTGATTTTTTTGTCCATTATGGAATTCGCACTACACACTAAATACGAAGTAACTAAAACACAGAACTTTGTTTGATATATATAACAGATGAAACTCAAACTGTTACTTACTCCAAAATTTATGCGTAAAGTTGAAACTTTTAAAGTATCTTCACGCCCATATCCTCAAAGAGGTAGGCAGAGATGCAACCAGGGTACCCACGACTAGCCGAAGATACTATCCCACAATGTGATAGGTGGCAAGCCTATCGATTATCGATAGGGATTCGAAAACGGGACTTCATGCAGTCAAGTCCAACACTTCAAGCAGCCTGACAAAAAAGCAGTATCTTCACGCCCATATACCCTAAGAGGGAAACAGAGGCAAAACCATTTTTATGACAAGACCAAGTCTATTCTACAAAAGGGACTGGGACCGACACGGGGAAAAATATTAATAAGTAATAATAAAGTAATAATAAAGTAAGTAAGTAGTAAGTAAGTAAGTAAAATAAAGTAGTAATAATAATTTTCCCCGTGTTGGTCTGGGCTCCTTTGTAGAATAGACCATCTGCCTTCCTTGCCAGGCAGCTCGTAAAAGGCGAGCATAGGCTCACCGTCACTAGCACCGTGCCATCTAACTAGGTGGTAGAATTTAGCAGCGACTCGCCCGGATTGGTACCACCGCCTTACCTATTCCTGCCGCCATAACATCATGACGTGTTCCGGTTCGGAGGGTAAGGTAGCCGGTAAACTTACTTTTGCTCGAGGCCTAACATTCCGGCCTCAGGTTGGCAACGCACCATTACTACCTTTGGTGCTCTAGGCGACGTGAATTTCTTAACATCAGGAAATCCATCTGCTTGTTTGTCTTCCAATATCATAAAAAAAAGCCAAACCATGTGATAACCTGCTCCGTTTAATTAAGTGATAACGCAAAAGAATTACATCTGATTCGAATCCACTAATGGTATATTTGGTGGCTACTGAATAATTGCATTATATTAATAACTCCTGAACACCACTATCCCTAAATAAGGCAGAGGTACAAGGTGTCCAGAAAGGGTATCGGGTATTTGTAAGTTCAATGAAACAAAAATTATTTGTACGCAATAAAAAAGTTTATTGTTTATT
>NJDC01001538.1:489166-506791 GCA_002245475.1 Calephelis virginiensis
ATTTCCTAATGCTATCGTCACTTGGCGCGTGGCGTGTACGATATTCCGCACGATAGAGACGTTGAGCAGTCACTATTGAATCACCATTATGATAATACGCTCGTACGCAAAATGCGCGATGCGTCCCCGAGTACTGTTCCATCGTGACTAAAAATCCACAAAATGGCGGACGCCACGAACCCCTCCCCGCACCCTTTAGACGCCCCGTTTCGAATATGGCGCGAAAACAAATACCCGATACCCTTTCTGGACACCTGGTATAACCAAGGCGGCCACAATTAGCCAATAAGGCGTCTAAACGTGGGTTAATCTATTTATTAATAACCGGAGAAGTCATACGATCGGTATTCATAAATTGTACTTACGAGGAAAACTTACTTAAACTGTGTAATCTCATAAGGATAATTGTAATAGTATTGTACATATGTCTTGCACGTTTAGTTCGTGTGAGGGAAACAAATATGAATTTATGAAAATATGTTTATTTTTTGTAGCGAAAATCCCACGTTGCAGTTTTAATTTAGGTTTTAATTTAATTAATTGTAATTGATTTTTTTTTTAACTTTGTACTGGATAATTTTATGCCTTGAGCTAGAAACGTGGAAATTGGTGACTTTACAGCTTATGACACCACAAATAATAACCAGTACCGAAAATCGCGGCGACGGAACATTTTAAGGTTTTTTTTTATTTTTTTTAATTTTCTCGGAAGTAAATCACTTATACCCCTGTAGTGGGCATATGCCTCTGGGGCGAGAGTTGGATATTGGTGTGATGAGTGAGTACAGAGTACCAAACAATAATCCAGTGCGAAAGTGACGGCGACGCGGTTTTTTATATTAATTAATTGTAATTGATTTTTTTTAACGTTGTACTGGATCAATCTCTGCCTTGAGCTAGAAACGCGAAAATTGGTGAGTTTGCAGCTTTTAGCACCACAAATAATAACTAGTATCGAAAATCACGGCGACGCAACATTTAGTGGGTTATTTTGTTATTTTAATTTTCTACTAAGTAAGCCCCTTGTACCCCTGTAGTGGGCGCCTGCCTCTGGTGCGGGAGTTGGATGTTTGTGTGATGAATGAGTACAGAGTACTAAACAATAATCCACCAATACACTACTACACCACTACAGGGGTGGCGTCTCGGTGAGTTATGGCCCTAATGTTCCTGCCGCCACAATGTCATGCTCCGGTACGGAGGGGAGAGGGAGGGAAGACTTGCACAATAGTCGCAACACCGTGGCCACATCCTACCTCGTCCGCTATCTTGGAACTAAAAAAAAGAAAAATGTATAACCAACTCACCGGTAGTGACGTCGTGACGAATGGGCCGCGGCACCGATCCAGTAATGTTGACCACAGAAATGATAGCGTTGGGTATGAAGCCCGACTCGTCGCTGACTGTCCCTTTGACGCCAGTATGAGCTTTCCAAATGTAAGCCAACAGGGCGTCACGGTTCCTGTGCCATTCGTTCTCCAGCTCCTTCTCCGGGGGGTACTTTTGACAACCGAGCTCTAGTGTCACTTCGAACGCGTTAGTCGCTAAGTAATTGAAGTCTTGCATTCCTGAAAACAAAGCCAACGTTACTGGAGGTTTCGCGACATATGATATGATGCGACATCTGGCCATTTATATCTACTGTTAATGGTAAACGAAATATGGATTTTACAAGATTTCACAATAGCCTGACTCGATAGACCAAACCCGGACAGGTAAGCACTAACTTTTATTTTTATTACTCGAACTACTAATTTAAAATGTATCTTACCTTGCCTTACTCTACCTTACCTTACTCTCTGAACCAGAGTTCGATAGTCTTAAGGACCGACATTTGGAAATAAGTTCGACAATAGTGCCCTCGCTAGAGTAGGTACAAATACGATCTTCTAACAAGCAAAAAGATACCAAATGGAGTCACTCTTCACATACGGATGTAGGAATTCAAGGCTTTTCCTGTAAAAAATCCTTACAAAATATTGTTCATACATTTTGAGTGACACGGTTACTATTGTCGCAGTTTTATGACTAATTGTATGCATATTTTGTTTAGCCTTTAAAGCGCCTTGTACGGTTTGAAATATCGTACTAGTATAGAGATTCAGAGTAAGTAGAAATTTGTAATAATTCGATATTTGAAGCGAATTGTATGTTTACTGGTTTCGGAGAATGAGAGAATCTGGAAAAAATCTGGTACACAACTTTTAAGAGCATTTAATGCATGTTTAAAAAATAAAATAGAAATTGAATATATATTTCATATCAGATATTAAATTTCCGAATCTTTCATTTTTATATAAATAAGGACTAAGTTGCATAGGTACCTACATAAAACCTTAAGAAAACGAATAACTATGTATAAATAATACAACCAGTGCCAATTCAAAGTAACGAAAATGTATATAGTTCTGCAGCGCTGAAAAATAAATGATATACTTATAGCGAACAACATACAGGTAAATAATGAAATAAGCGAGCTGTAGCAGTAATTTATAAAAGGATTGTGAAAAACTTACAATAATAGTGCATTTATAACATTTCTTTAATTTGATATACATATTTTATTCAAAGAAAAACATTTCCTTTTTCATATCTCAACAGTGGCAGCAGAATAAAAATATTGGCAGTGTAACTCAGGAACGTGCTAATTAAGTGGAGCATAGATTTTGGGCACGAGCAATATTTTATTTGGGCATAGATTTCCGGTTTAAGATTGATTGCATTCCAAGATTCTAGAGAGCCTACATAGATACATACAGCGACACCAGCAGTAACAATAACCTTAAACAGATAGGTGTCAACTAACACTAGTTACACAACGTCGGTGTAAAATTTAATTCTCAACGTTAACCATAACATATCCTAACGTCGATGGTCATCTATAAGCAACGGTGGTCAATTAATCAGCAGCACCGTCTGCTTGTTCGCCGGCCATAGAAAATATGTACGTGGTATTATACTAGTGCAACGACTAACAAATGAGGAAGTTTCATTTGAAACATTAAGTTCCGCCCTAGCCGTGGGATCTGAGATAGCTCATTCGGTAGTTATGAATGCTAAGTATTGTTATCAACAATTTAGAGGACGAATCAAGTTCAATTAACATAAAAAGTTCAACAACATGAGAAGGACCCTTCGAAAGGCAAACGTGTGTATGTAGGAAGAGAACAATCGCGCGACGGTCTCACGGCCAACAACATTCAGTGCCAGCTGGGTGTGTGTGTGATGTAATTTTGCAAATCTATGTTACGATATTAACTGTGCGTAAAATTACCACGTGTCCATTCATCCTTTCCTATTTTTCACTAGTAGTTTCAGTTGACTTTTTTCACTTATTATTTTATTTGTGATTAAATGTTATAAGCAATGTTTGTCTTTGTGTTTGATTTTGTAATTGAAATATAAGTAATCATATTAAAAGTTTGGCGGAATGCTATTGTTTACTGTCCGTGAGTTGTTTAGAAACTTACGCTTTGTTACGTATGAAGTGTGTTAAGATAGACAAAGCGAGTGTAAGTCCGTTGACCGGTATCACGGTAATGTGACGCACAGTAGTCGAACTCTACTCTCTTTTTGAATTAACTACCTACAGCCGTGTGTTGCGTCAACACACGACAGGGTTGCGTTGCTTGTATCGTAAATATTGTTTTATTTTTTGAATAAATAAAAATATTTTAATGAATAGTAAATGTTTCACAAAAATGCATGTTGCGTTTTTAACAATATTATTTAATATAGCATAATAATAATTGTTCTTTGCCATATCAAGTAAGTATTTGGATTTATTAAACCAAAATAAAATTCATAAATCACACGTGTTACAAAATTAGAAAAAAACGCTATTAAATCGACCTGTTGTCGCCGCGTATAATGGAATACCGAGTGCATACCAAACGCGAGCTGCTTAGTTATAAGCACGTTTTCGCCCGTTTGTACGAAGATAGAATACTGTACACTCAGACCTATAAAAAAGTACATTAAGTTAAAAGTAAGTTAAGTTACATTACGTTTGCCGAACCGTTTATCGCCAGCAATATCATCGATCCCACTGTTAGCCCACAAACAGATGAGGGTCTCCGCACTCACGGACAATAGACCCACACGTCTCGTTCTACGATAAGTAGTCTCTAATCGTCTAGACTCTAGACATTTAGCCCGCCGGCCAGGGCACACCTGCAGTTCGTGTAGCTGTGACGAGGTGCTAGTATGTGGAGGGATAAGAGTTCAGACTGACCTCCTTTGAGCGAGTACCAGGCCGCCCCGTTGGTGACCCCGCCCTGCTTGCCGAAGTTGTAGGACCCGTCGGCGGGGCTGTAAGCGCGACAGCCGGCGCGCCCCGCACTAGCCATGTCGGCGTGCGCGCGGGCGTACGCCATCGCCAGCTCCCTTCACACCAACCATATTTCACTATTTTTCGTCTATACTTAGTGCCTAGCGCCCCGACCCAGAAGAGCCAGAGAGTCCTCGGCTAGCCGAAGACCCAAAATCCCACAATGGGATAGGTTTTAAACCCGAGACCATTATATGCAATTAACTCCGACAGGGGACCGCTGGACCGGAGAGGCGACTTATACTTGAGATTTCAGATGGCAGGCTAATTTAACATTTGATGTTCCAAAAATCTATAATCCAACTTACACAAAGTTGCCATCGCCCGCGGCTAAGTATGGCTGTGCTTGCTCGTTAAAGTTGGGGCTCCCGCGGGAGCTTAATAAGATGTCGAAGTAACGACCTTCCTGTCTTTTGAATGGGACCAAATCAGAGAGTCACGAAATTAGAACAAAAACTGGTTTTCGGTTGAAGTAGTTTCGAAGTTCATCCCGAACATACCTAAATCGTGACACAAGATTATGAAACACATGTGTAGGTGTATCGTATACACATGTATTAACACATATAAACAAACATGTAGAAGTCTTGCAAGTCAAACAATAGACCGTAACACAATGATCCGTCACAGGCCATTGCATAATCTGTTGAAAATATTTCATCTGGCACATGATCGATAACCGAAAAATACTACTACCTCTTTTTGATAAAATACTTTCAAAATTTGTTAATACTAACAACATTAGACTGTAATATTATAAACCAAATGTAACAAACAACGAATTGTTGTGCATGTTTATGGATGTGTTTGTTTTGTATTTGTTTCAGATCTCATTATGACTTTGATTAAATAGCAATAAATCAAAAATCGCGCATTTAAAAATAATAACATGTCTTTTACAACGTGATATTGGCCGATTATATTGTACCTGACACAATAAAGGCCCACTCAACAAAAATGGAATTGAATTGATAGCCGAAAATGGAAACCAACAGCTAGGTAGGTACCCCCTGTAATACTTTCAAAGTAAATAATAAAAAAGGTTCAGATATTTCGTTTGCTTGTTGTACGTGTTTTGGGTATTATTTTTTTTTGCAATAATTGTTTAAAAATATCTCAACAATTTTAAGTATTTCAAAATCAACTAAACGTCGGTTATGAAGAATCAAATTAATGTGTCTTTTCAATTTGATTACCAGTAAAACATTTTTTTTTATTTAGTAAAATTAAATATTTAAATTGGTAGACCTGCTGCAAACAAAACCTTTTCAATAACATCTAAACCAAACGGTTACCAACACAAACCAGCCTACAGACACCATAAACGTTGCAGGTGCGGCGTTGTCCTGTAGCCGGGATGTCAGGCCAGTCATGCAAGTCTACAGGTTGCCTGCGTAGCGGATCGGAACATGACACTGTCGTTATAGCGGTAGATCCCTGCCCGGACGAGTTGCGGAACGGCACTCGATCCCCAGTGGTTTCATTTGTAAAGACCCGTTTCGCGTTGCTCGCCTCTTACGAGCTGCCAGACAGGACGGCAAATAGTCTATTCTGCATAGGGGATCCGGACCAACACGGAGAAAAACTGCTAACATTCAGTTAGCAAGTCACTTTTTCTACATAGCCAATAACAAAATTTTTGTTGTTGTAAAAATAGTTTTCAGTGTACTCAGCACACACTCATAACATATATAGAGTACATTCCTTATCTTTGTAAGTGTAACTTCAAGCACTAACCTGAACGTGTCATCATCGGGACTAGCAGAATATTCCGAAACGGGGGCACCGCTTCTGCTCTCATCGTATGGATAGTTGGCCACAAGATCTCCTCCGTGCAACGCAGCACTTAAGACGAATGGTACTGACATTATCCATCTCATCACCGCTCGAGTCTCGGGTTCTAGCTACAATATATACATAGCAATCAAGAATTAAAACTTAGCAAAAAATTATCTTTGAACTATTGATGAGCGACTCTTGGCTTACAAATCATAACAGATATAGAGTGGTACCATATCTACCACTCACCAAAGCAATTTAAACCTCTTGTTAAACACGTGCCATCTTACCAAAGAAGAAAAGATGTCTAAAATCATCCATACCACACAAGACCATACATGGCAGCACATTTTTGGTTAATAACCCAATTTTAGATAGTGTTTAGTAGCATTTAGTTTAATTTTTTTGTGGAGAGATGGCTGATGTTCAGTGACAACTTATCATCAGGGCAAGTGTTCCACTCTTGCTTCCTCTTTTATAAGAAGATTCAAATATACACAACAATATTTATAGAAGTTACTTTATGTAAATAAAGCAATTATGTAAGAAAATTATTAGTTTTACTTACAGGAGCGGTGAGACCAGTGAGATCTCGCAGCAGGTGATTGTTGTGGTTTATTCCCTGTCGTTCAAATTCAAATGTGATTGTATCTAGATCTGGGAAATTTCTATTCAAGTCAACAGAGTGATTATTGTTGCGTCCAATGAGATAATCTTGACCACCCTACAAATATTTTGTACATTAGAAAATAAAATTTCACCTTAACCAGCTCTAGCAGCCCTGTCTCACTTCACATGAGTGAATCTTTTTGATGGATTTGATATAATGGATTCTAATTTTGGAACCCACATAATATACTTAGAACAGAGAGTAGCTTGTAAGAGGCCAGCATTTGTTAATTTGATACTAGTGTTGTGGTAGGTAAAGCAGAATTTGCGACAACTCACACAGAAGGGTAACACTGTCTTACCCCCTTTATTCGCCACCACTGTCAGTGCTCGCCACTGTTGTGTTCTGGTATGGAGTATGGATGCCAGTCCTTTCACACACAAGAAACTTTAAATCCCAGCCTCAGGTTGGCAATGAATAGTGAACAAAATAGAATAGAAAATATTCTTATTCACATTCACCTTACAAGAGGCACTTGTGACCAGTGTACATTCAGTCTTTATTGTAATGAAAGGTCTTTCAATGGTATTTTTACGATTTTTTTAAAACGAGAATTTCACGAAAATATGTATTATATCTTCCAAAATAAGTATGGACAAACACAAACATAATCAAAAAGTAGTTTTCAAATACAAACTTGTATGTGCTGAAAAGACAGAATGTGTATGATCTCAATATTCATGTGAAGCAGATAAATTACGTTTTCTGATTTTTTTGTTTGAATCTGCATATCTCTGATAAATCTAATAATTAGACCTCAAATTCTCCACAACAATTGTATTTTATCAAACATACAACAGGATACTTTGCATTGGCTTATAATATATTTTGCATTGTTAGGACAGTCTACAATGCCAGCCCATCTCCAATGTATTCCATGGTAGAAAATAAGGATACCGTAGGCTTGCACATTTGCCTTATGATCCTAGCAACAAACCCCTAACATTCATGGTGTCCTGCAAGAGACAGTTGTATTGTTACATCAGGAGAGCTGCCCGCTTATTTCAAATCTTTTAAAACAAAATAAATTTTAAATAAAAAAGTACTGTTTCTGTAGCCAGTTGCCAGCCATCTGGATTCATCGACGGGAGTAAATGAATTCGTGTTGTATGTATCAGAGCTCTTATATGGCGATTATGGTTTCTGTATTCTTCACAAAGATAATCTGCGAGCCCCAATAATAATTCCCTGCCCAGCACTTCATTGCCATGAATGTTCCCCACATATTTCACCTCTGGCTTGTCTGCACAAAAAAAAAATTGGTAAATAAATTGTATTATGGTATGTGTGGTCTCAGAAATGGCTTGATCAATGTGAACAGGACTTTCACTGGCAGGAAGCCGATGTAACAAGCAGTAACTTAAGCTACTTTTATTTTAGAAAAATTCTAAAAAACCAAACAAACCAAACTTTTTTGTTAAATTCCACATGGACAAAGTAAAAAAAATTACAGAACATTATGTTCACTGAGTCTATTTTAAAATATAAATACAAACTGCATTTATATTTTGAATACAACTTCGTTTTATATCTTTATATATATAAATTACGTGTCAGTGTTTGTCTGTGATGGACTCCTAAACCTCTTAGCCCATTTTAATCAAATTTGCACATCATGTGTAGTTTGGCCTAAGTTGAATTATAGGATAGTTTACATCTCAATTTATGGTCTAAAAAAATTACCACCTGAGCGAAGCAGAGGCGCAGGCCACTACTAGAGGTTTATAAATAATTATGAATATGATTTAATAGCAAGCGAGAAATTTAAAAATAAATTTAATTTATAAAATAACTTAGAATAGAACAATAAGCCATAATACGTTCTCGCGATGTAGAAAACACTTTTATAAATTGCTTGTAAATTTAGAACTATTGAAATAGGTGCCTATTTTAAGATACATATTTACAACAGACCTGTGTATTGTCCCAAACACATAACTATACAAATATGAAATAATTAGCAGTATTGGCACAAACTTGAATAACTAAAGAATAAATACAATGTTAAACTAATTTAATAACACAATATTTTAGGTAAATGAGACATATAAACAAATACTTACAGGCTTGGTGAAAACCCGGATTATCAGAGAACTCGATAACATATAAAGGAATATTTCTAACAGAAGGTTCAGACAGAGCGTATACTCTGGTAATATTAGGACATTTTTCATGAATTTCTTCTAAAACAAGGGGTAGTTCCTCATTACTGTGGTGCTTCCAAACGAACTCCGCAGATACAGAAACTATCAGTGCAAAATACAAATTCAGCAACCGAGCATCCATTATCATAAAAATATATAGATATCGTTTAATTGAATTCCTAATACAACATTCTATACGCGTAACTAATGCTGCAAATAAATAGTGGCTACGTTTTAAACACCCACAGTAGTGAGTAGGTACACAAAATATCGATCGATTTTCCCGCTGCTCGACGATTCACTACTCACTTCACGATACAGACCAAAATACAGACACACTTCCGTTCCATGTCTTAAGTCTTAACTTCCGAATAAAATAAAATTGATATGTTGGCATTACTGAAAAATAATTGCCATATAACATTTGAGTGTAGAACAGTAGGTTTGTTCGTATGTGAGCATCACTAGTCTAATTTAAAGACTATGAACTATACTGTTGACCATAATGTTATAATATAATAATAAATAATAATGTTTACGGGTAAAGTTCGATCATAAAATATTTTTAAATTAATAAACTAAAGCGTTGTAGTAGTTGTAATAAATATATTTTTGAATAAATTATGTAAAAAAGCGATTGTATGTAAAGTCGGTGTATTGACGATAGTTGAATCACTTGAACGTGACAACGTCATAAGAACGGAGGCCGATTGTGCCTGTTTGTCGCTCGTTCCGCACTCTCACTTGCACTTCAAGCCTTAATGGCACACCTCAGAATGAGGTAACGCTGCATGAGTCATGTTTTTTAGTGCGTGCAGCTGGCTCCATCGAATTATAAGACGTTGTCACGTCAAAAATGTATTAACAAAAAAAAGTGTGTGTGTACTTATGTACATTCGTTAGAAGTTTTACTTCTTCGGCGTAATAAGATAAAAATCTTTTTAAAAACTAAAATGTTATCTATAGCTAACTTCATCATGTCGGTTTTTTGTGATGGTGTGCACGCGCATCACAAAAATTTACCCTCATCATTTTTTCCTAACGCGTCAAAAGAAGTATAACTTCAATAACAATAAAAACAAAAACATAATTAAGTTTGATAAATATTTGCACATCACAATGTAGTATATTATGTTGATACGAATATATATTTTGTTACACATATTCCGCAATCAAATAAATTTCATTTTGTTTGATTTCAATTACATTAATTGTTTTACTGTATTAATAAAACCAGTGAGCCCATGTAATAAACTATAATAAAAAAAAAAACCAAGTACACTTTGAAATATTTTTTTATCTGGAAAAGGTAGCAAACGAGCTGGCGGTTCACCTGATGGAAAGTGATCTCCGAAACACTTATGCAGTTGTAACGCCAGGAGTCTTACATTTTCGTTGTCACCCTCTTTAATCGATTTCGAAAAAAGAAGAAGTGTATACGTTTGACTAATTTTTTTATGAATTGATTAAATGGATTTCTCCGTCATACGGGAGCCGATTTCAAAATGTATTTCGTTATTCGTACTTTCAAGATGGTGCTATTGATACGAAGTCAGGATCTGACGACGGAGTTCCACTGTTCGTTGACCTCTCACATGAAAAAAAAACTTTTCACTTAAGGCAAGAGGAGCTTTGGGCCAAACTGTAAAAGAAGTTGAAGTATGGTTCAAAAATGTATTTTTTTTTACATCAAAGTTAAAAAAAAATATTTGCAAGTCAAAGGAGCATCATCAGGGCTAAAACTTAAACTTTAAGTTTTAGCCCTGATGATGCTGTATAAGCGAAACCGGTAGGCTACTAATTACAAAGTAATAAATTATAAGTGATAAGTAAAACAGTACAAGTGTTTCTTTCTTTAAAAATATGAATATTTGGAAGTTTTACCAAGCGCCGACGATGGAATATATCAAATATGTCAGAACATGTCAAGAATTTAAAACAATCAAAATGTTATTAATGTTAATATTAAAGGTTAATGTTTAAGCACATACGTATTCCTATTCCATTAAACAAGAAAAAATACTAGGAAGAGTTAAAAACTATTGAATATGTAGATACAAGCAATGGTTGCAAATGAAAACTAATTGATACCATAGTCTGAAAGAAATTGAGAAAGAAAGTCCATTCATCACTAATAAATCAGAATATGTCTATATCGATATAACACTTTTTCATAAGTAATGTCAGAACGGTGCTATACTTTGTATCAGTCAAAGACATCAGTTTCAAAAGTTTTGGAACGAAGTTTCTTATTGCGCGTTGTGAATGGGGGCTAGACGGAAAAAAATCTTATGAAAATGTTGTCACGACACTTTTTGGTCTGTGGTCTAGCGGTTCAGTAGTTGGACTTGACTGCATGAGGTCCCGGGTTCAAGTCCCGGGTCGGACAATTTGTTTTTTATTTTTAATTTTCTATTTTTTTTATTTATCATTTTCATTTTTTTTAATTTTTAATTTTCTTATTATTATTATTTTTTTTTATTTCATGCTTCTCTGTCCGTCTCTCTCTAGAAGAGAGATAGAGGTAGAGATTACTAGAGATTGATAGAGATTGAGAGAGAGAGGGGGAGAGAGAGAACTTCGTTCCATCCGGGTGTCCCTTGGCACCTCACAACTTTTTTTTTATTTTATTCGTTAGGTTTTAATAATGCCACTAATTTAATTATTACACTATCAGTAGTTTTTAAAATAATTTAATGGTCACACATTTTCCTTGACTGCAAAAATATAGCAACATTTAAGTATGATGACAACCAATGACACCAACCTAAAAACTCAGTATTGATAAAAAAGCGCGCCAAATTTAAACCTTAGTTTCAAATCCAAATACATCGAAGAGTATAATAATATACCTATACAGGACGTAGGAACCAATTATATTATGTCGATCCGTGTCGATCAGATGATTAAGAATAAAAAAATAATGTGATATTTTTCTTTTGAGTCGAGCGTCTAGAAATGAAACGAATAATTACAGTCACTTAATCATGGGCGAGCTTCGAGCATTATCATAATGTCCTAAGTATGCGAGGTCTTTCAGATATTAATAATGTGTCTCCAGCATTATTTTGTATTAAAGCTATGGTCGAGTCAAGATAAGCCTAGATAGTGTAGTTGCTTACAATTTATTTGTTAAGTTCATGGTTTTATTGATATAATTAAAGCAAAAAAATAAAAGTTTAAAACCATGAATCTAAGAAATGAATATTTTTTTTGCATCGATATTGGGTATCGTACCAGTAACAATACCAATATGATGCTTATGAACATCTAGGTATAGATTTTCTTGATAAAAAAAATAGTCCTTTACAAAACTTATCAAAAATGAATTGAACCACAAAAAAATGAATGACAATAAAACATACATGTTTTTACAAACCTTTATGATCACGAGATAAGATATATTGTGTCCGTTAGGCGTCATTCTGACCACCTGTCGCACTGCGGATTTCTCGTCTCTGGAGTCGTAGGTGTCTCTGCATACCTCTTGAGGGATACAGGCGCGAAAATACTTACATGTATTTTCCCGAAGTGGGTCCTCTGTATAGAACAGGCCATCCTATCACTATCTCCACACATCTAAGAGGCAACTTTATCTATTCCTGCTGCCGTAAAGACAGTGTAATTTTTTGGTCCGGAGGATAGGATAGCCAGTATACTTGCTTATTTTATTTTATGTATGCAATAGGTACAATCAGATAACACACTGCGATTCGACAAGGATATATTTTGTTAATTTAGTTTTCAGAAATAAGTGTCAACTAGTTTTGTTTGTGTTTCAGCTTCAGCTTCAGTTTCAGCGTGAGAGAGTGACCCTCTCACGCTGAAACTTATGAAGCATTAAATACATTGAAAACGGTGTACCATTTCTTAAAATACTAGCCGACCCGACGAGCTTAGTAGGTATAGCTTGACATTAACAGCTAACAACAAGTTTTTTATCGATTAAAGCATTGTTTATCACATTTTCCTTGCTATTTTCCGGAATTAGTAAAATTGGTGCATCCGTTCAGGTGTGATGCGATGACCATGCGAAATGGGGATTTATTTTCATAAAATATTTAGTTATAGTTGGTTAAAATAAATCTATTGGATCACTACAAAACACTAATATTAAACTAAAATTTTCGTTTTTTTTAAATGTTTTTATAAAACTAATGTTTATTCTTTAAATCAAAATAAATGCTATTTGCTACATTCATACGGAAATATGTAATGTAGATGCATAGAATAAATTCTCCTGTTCGCGAGCACCGTTCAGTTCGCATCCATTTGGCGGAGACCGTCAAAAAACACTAAAAAACATATGTACTAACTATGGAAATGAAAAGAAACCCATAGCAGACAAAAGAAAATAATCTTCAGGTCTGTAACACCAAACAAGTTGACAAAGTTACAACTAGGGCACCCACAATTAGCCTAAGATTCTTAGTTCCACAATGTGATAGGTGGCAAAACCTATTTTATCGATGTTTTTATCAGAAAATTTCAAAATGCATTTTATCCAACTTAAAAATTGAACTCGAGGCTTGATAAGTAAGCTCTACACAAAAGTCATTTTAATTATAAACAGGTCGAGAGTGGTTGGAGATTTGAATTTTAATAAAAACCTCCAATCCAAGTAAGGGAATCAATGTTTCCCTGAAAAAGCTGCTTAAAAATTTCAACAAAGCAAGAGTCATAACCAATGATTTCAAAGCGAAGGATACGCCCGTCCGAACAAATGACATAACATTTTTCATACAAGCCAAAAACAACGTCATCTAGTAGCCAATATACGCATATATGCACCCTTTTACGACGCAACTAGGCATTTTTGTATATTACAATTAACACATGCGCTCACTATCCTTCCATCGGACGACTGAGTAGCGTAGGCCCTAAAACGATATTTTAGGGCCAATGCACTGCGGACACTTGAAGCGTTCTTTAGCCGGGTCCTTACGAAGTAATATATATGTCTATGGTCATAACGGTCAAAGGACTTCAGCAGCCATTTATTCTACCCACAGAAAAAATATGCAAAGATAAAGTGTAAATCAAAAATGAAAGATAGAACACGATAGGTAAAAAAAAGTTAGAAAAAAATTTGAAGGAAACTAAAAAGGGAAGAGGTTGTCTCTTTAAGCCACATACCTAAGACGTGTTCGAAGTGAAATCTCTAAAAGAAATTTTACAACATTCTTAAGATTTCAATATTTCTGTATTCTGACTGATTCGCCCGTCCATAGTTAAGCATCTACTTCACTGATTTTAATACGAACTTGCTTGATTTATGTTACTTCTGGATAACATTACGCTAACTTTACTTAGCATAATCACAAACACATAAAATATCAAAAAGTTTTCCTTTTATTGTATCACCATAAATTATCTTCTTTGGTCAGCATCAGTCATCTTTCATTTCACTTGTGTTTTTAGTTACATATCATGCAGATTTAGAATCAGAATTATAAAACTAAGTAATTCGTCAAAATATTTTTGAATGAGCAAAACTACAAACGTTGTAAAATATAATTTTGTCTACTCTCCATGTTTCTCCTATTAGTCCAGGTCCGCTGAGAAGAATAAACAATCTGCCTCTCTTTCAGGCGCCTCTCTAAAAAGCAACAACTGGTTAAGATTTAAGTCATTGCTAATTAAACCACTGGTGGCAGAGTGTTATACCGCAGCTTGCCCGGGTAGAGATCCACCGCCTATTCCTGACATATCTATAATAATTCTGTCACATTCCGGTCCGCAGAGTAAAGTAGCTGGTAGACTTCCACAATGGGCCTTAAATCCCGGGCACAGAACAACGATGCACTTGTGGTCTATGGTCTGATATAGTATGTATAGGCCACGGTTGTTTTTACCACCAGGAGAGTCGTGTGCTAGTTCGCTGTCCTCTCATATAAACTAAAACTATTCCGACAGAAAATACGGACACCCGAGTTACAAAATCTCAAGGCCAAATTTTTTGACTTGAAGTAATATTTGATATTTTGCTCTCCAGTTCTATCTATACGCTTCCGTGTCTGTCAGCTGCGTCTGATAATTTGTTTCCAGCTTCAGACTTAAAATGTATCTTCATAATTCAAATAGACATGTCCAAGAAGGTGGTCTATCTAATTAAAAAGAAATATCAAAATCGTTTTCAAAATCCTTGGATATGTAAAATTCAATCCCGAAAATTTGGAAATACTTACCTACTTCTGGGATTCCGAGATATCTCTACCAATCAATCCCCTTCCTCGACCTTATTTTGATGCTTACCGTAATTATTTTCTACTTTTTTACTTATTAAAATGTCTTCACATTTATTTGCTATAGTTTTCAAATTGTTTCATTAATAATTAAAGTGTATAATATCTAAGTTCTGAATTGTATACGATACTTATTTTGCAAACGATGTATTAAACAAATTACAAGAAGTAGGTAGTATACTAATAAGCCATTATAAATGTAAAAAAAAATAAAAACAACATCAAAAACGCATATTATGTTACACACTCAAGCAGCTCGTCTATTAAGCCTTTGTACTTTGATAAATATACAAACTTAAGTAATCTATTATACCTAACCAAAATTTCGCAAAGTTAAACAAACGTTTGAACGACTACGCACCCAAGATTCCAATTGTGCGTTGCCAATTTTAGGACACCTATAGTAAGTATAAATCACTACGATTTGTAGACTAATACGGTAACACCTGTAGGGTTACTCTTGGATCTCGATATCATGTGAATTGGAAATTGGAATCGTATATTACGTCATTTCAGGTACTTTTTACACAGTACTAGCGCATTATTAAAATTCTTGTACAAAAAAATCAAAAATTCCGATAAAGTAATTTATTGTTTTCTAATAACTAATAACATTTAGTAGGTATCTAAAATGACATACATACTCGATTCCAATTTCCAATTAGCATGATTTCGAGACTCAAGAGTAACACTACTGGTCTGATGGCATTTTATTTTATCAATAAATTGCACTCAACACGTATTAGACTTCGAAAGAAGATAAAAAATAAAACATTTTTATAGGTACCAACGTATATTTTATTTTTCTTTATATTTATTAAATAAAATTTCAGCCACAAAACATAGGACTGACAAACCGATTCCAACTCCATACACGATAAAAACACCCTGGAAATCAATCAAAAGTCTTCCATAAGTCATGTGAATCGAGTGTATCATTATACATGACGCTTACGTGGCTACCAAAACAAACTAAAAAGAAAAGACTGCTGATGGAAACGTGCAAGGGCATGTCCTTTTATATAGGTGAAAAGGCAACGAAGTGGGCGGGTTTCCTGATTGATAGAAAACACGTTCCCTCGTGTCGTGTCCGTATACGTCGGTCCGGGTCTTCTGTGTAAAATAGACTCGCTCGCAAGAGGTGAGCAAAGGTTAAACGGGTCATTGTCTACAAGACCATTGCACTAGTGGTAGAGAGCCGTGCTGCAACCCGTCCGGGAAGAGATACACTGCCTTCCTGCCGTCGTAATAACAGTGTCATGTTGCGTTTCGGAGGGTAGGGTAGCCGATAGACTTCCAGAATTGTCGTTACACCTCGAATATAAGACTTACTCGCAACATCTGTGGTATCTATAGACTAAGGTAATCTTTTACCACCAGGACAACCGCGTACATCTTCGCTATTTTATCATCTAAGAAGGCACCAAAGACGGTACAACGTTTCTTAAGAAAAAACAAGGACAGTAGTTCTCTTGTGGAGTGGATTTACGAATTTACTCCACAATTCAGACTGGAATTAAAAAAATATGGCTATGAACGTTATGACCACATCCTCCATTCCGGATAACACATTCCGGATTTTCAATGTGCCAGTGAACTTCACGGTGCCAAATATAAATATAATACCAAATATAAATTCAAAACAATCGTTAAGATGGCATATTCCCAGGGAAAAATATAGCTGAATTAATTTTGATATTTGAATTAAATTATTTTTATATTATTTTAATCAAACGATTATTAAAATTATTAATTGTTAATTACTATCATTATTATGAAAAGCATAAACAGAAAATATACCGTTCAACGAACTGTGTGACTAAATTTTATTTAGTTTTCATCAAGCTGCGCTGGTAGGTCTATTTTATTGAATCAGGCGTTACTTTGTATTGTATTTGTAGGTCTATTGTATTGGAAGTATTATGGCTAACTTAGACTTAACATCATATCTTATTGCGATATAAGATAAAACTCTAAATGTTACATGCCATAAAATAACATCTCTATAAGATTGTAACAAACTTATAACAGACAAATTTAATTTTAGGTTTCTGATAATTAATAGGTATAAGGAGCATTAACAAAAAAATTAAATCTTTTCTTGAGGAATTGCATGGATTTGATATCAGCTGCGACGTCATAGTACTTGTACAGAGTGTTGGCTCATACCGAGTACGACTGTAGAAAATATTCCTTGGTATACCAATCGATTCACACTCAGCACAACCTAAATAAGAGTGAGGGGTTTGGTTGTGTATGTAAAGGATTGCTGAAACGCAACTGTTACGGAACCGCAACTTGAGGCATGTTACTTACTTATATAAATAGCGGTACTAGGTGTCTACCGTTTCCAAAACTTTTAGTGATACAAGTATGTTTCCGAAACTATCTCTGAAAGTTTTTTGAATCTATTCGGAATAACTTGACTACAATTTTCACTAACGATATAAACATAAT
>NJDC01001538.1:516679-560992 GCA_002245475.1 Calephelis virginiensis
TCGGGAATAAGACTGTTTGTTTATGGTTCCAAAATCAAACATTTGTTTTTTGTTATTGTAAAATTTGGACAACTGATTATACGGAGTTTTGACGCCATCGTGAATGAAGATGGTCGTATTTTTTTCACAACTATTGAATTTATTGTAAAATATGAGTAAAATTAGTTAATTTAGGTGGGAATTAGTTTGATTTTGTTCAGTGAAAGTGCACTAATGAAATAATCATGAAGAAATTAGTGTATCGTGAATTTCCTCGCTGCCGCCAAATCTCATAAACGAGCTTGTGTAGTGAAACCACCGCTTTACTCAAGACCCTGACAAGACTGTGTAAATAGTGACTAAGACTGAAATAAAGAATCAATACGGAAGACATAAAATGAAAATATATAACAAGAAAAAGATTTATTAATACGGAAGACGTGGCTGTATGGACACAGATCCTTTGCCTTTCCCCGACTAGGATAAAATTAAAAAACAATGATATTAAATACAGTGCTGCTTTGAGTTATTTCATATTTATGTGTATTCCGAAATTTGTACTGGACAAAAAAACATCGAAAAAATAGTTTGTCTTAAATAATGTCAAGATCGAGAACTTTTGGGTTGGAGTGTGGAGTGAGGCAAGGAGAACAAGGGCTGTAATAAATTTGACGTGTCTGTCTTCGTGTGTGTGTGTGTGTCTGTCTGTGCCATCATAAATTTTGAATGGATAAGCTGACGGCATTGAGATTATTCTTGGCATTATATTATAAAAGATTTTTTCTGGGGTTCAAAAAAAAAAATAAAGTTCGTTTTATTAATTGTTACCTGAGTTTCCCATGCAAGTATGAGACCAGACTGATGTAATCTTCCTATGAAGTCACTTATCTTGTTTGTGTACGGCGAACTCTTGCGCATCATCACGACACATTGCTCATAATAGAAATTTTCCAACATTATTGTATAGTCCAATGATGCTTCTTTTGTTATATATTCTCCAATGGCAAAATTACCTGCGTTTTTTATATATATTTTTAAATTTCGAACGGCTCGTCTTACGATAAAATTCCACATTCAGGTGTTCGTCTGGGTTCGCTGTAGAGAGTAGATTATTTGTCTTCCTGTCAGGCAGCTTGTAAGACGCGGGAATTTCCTTTTTTTTGAAATGGCTAATATGTTGCTAACCGCGAGGTTTTTACAACTTCACCGGACTATGTCCCGAGAGTAGGTTAAATAGGCCATTGCTAACAAGACCACTGGTAATAGAATGCTGTGTAGCAACTTAAGTAACTGCTCCCTATCTAGTTTTAGAGTTGGGTAGTCGGTAGACTTAGATATTTGCTTAAAACCTAATTTCATTTCATACTGGTACAACAAGAACTATTTTTTAATTTGTTGAGTATACAATCCAGGAGTTCACTTACCTGCAGGCAATTTTTCAATACTATATGCCATACTTCTTGAGAAACTTTTTTGCTTGAGCTCCTCCGCTGGATATGTATGAAACAATTCAAGTAGTTGCTTTACTAAAGGCTATAAGTAAAAAAAAAAACAAAATAGACACTAAACGAGCTTAAAATCATAAAATAAATAATAAGAATCTTTGGAAAAATTAGGTACCTACACAAATTTACCTAATCAAGAAATAAGCAAAGTTATTAGGGTTGTTTCGCCAATTCGCGTCCACTTAGTGGAGTTTGCAGGTTTGAGGTAAAATATAAAAATGTTCTAGATCTAGTTTTGAATTAACTTATATTGTAACCCAGCTGCAGTATAGTCTATTTTAAGATGAAGCTAAGTTTTAGCCGAAATGTCTCGTGATGATTTTTTAATAATTAAAATAACCGAAATAAGGCGATTTCGCCTATTCGCGTCCACAAAATCCAGAGCTATAAAGGGGTTAAGGAAAGATTTTAGTAAGAAAATTTGAATAAATGTTGGGTTTTAAGTCTTTCTTTATAAAATATATATGTTCACGCCTAGTCCCTTACTTGCTTGGCAGAGAATATCGAGTACCAAGTGTCACTAGCTTCCTTCACATTTATTACTTTTTTCATGCAAAGAAGCTGGTTGTGGATACTGTGATGGCAAGAGTTGGTCCTGGGTTAAATTGCCCATAGAATGTCAATTAAGGTCCCCCCAGGTAACTATGTACGTCCATCCAATTTCGCAATGTATGTCTGTACTGGCAATCTTTCATTTGCCATTCTTACAACATGAACCAAAGAACGGAACATGCCCTTACTCATTATTGTAACAAAATACTTATTTAAAATCTCACTCTTTCTCTGATCTCATTGTTACGATATCCGTCACTCAAACTATTCCTGAAAAAGCACTACCGGGATAAACAAATTCATTTGTTTGTTCCAGCGGTACTACGTCTACTCAAACTCTTGAATACTTTCTGACTACATGTCTTTCATGTGCTATTTTGGTTTCATTTGCATTAAAATGTAGATACGCCTTTCTCTTTCCAATCTATTAGACAACGATTCATTAGTTCATTACTGTTTGCAGCTCAGATGATTTGGAGCTCAAAATTACATCAATGATTGTTTATAGCAGGCAGGTCACCACTAGGTCATAATTTTTTTCTTTTTTCGCAACCACAATATCTTAATTTAAGAATACAGACATTTTAAAATCTTCAAAAGATTTTGTTAGATCTGCAGGTAGTCGATTTTCTCTTAGAGATCACATCGAGCACGTCCATTTCACAAAAGTTTTTAGTTTCCTTCAATTTTTTTCGTAACTATTTTTACCTATCGTGTTCCCTCTTTCGCTCTTGATATTCTCTTTATCTTATTAATTTCTAATGAAAACATCGTCATCAGGATAGAACATGTGCCCGGTTGGCAATGGATTTACCATCTATCGCATTGTGGTACTAAGTATCTTAGGCTAATCGTGCGTAACCTAGTTGCACCTTTGTCAACTTTTTGTCTTCATGTAATTAAAATCTATCATACAGCTGTTTGTGTATAAGTGGAAGAAGGCCGAAACAGTTTAATGCGCTTGTTTCCTTCCGGAGCGGTGGTGGGTACCTACTTGTCCAGATCGGATGATACAATGCACTCTACCGACTACCACCTATCTATAACTGTCTGATTTAATTTTATAAAACAGTTACTTTAGATTTAGTATTTAAATAAACGAGTGGACGCAAACTGGTATATAGTAAAATCCGTCCATCCAGTTTGCGTCCAGGTAAATTTTGATATCCATACCTATTTCTATTATCATAATTATGTGGACGCAAATTGGTTATTTTAATAAACATAATAGTAATGTTAAAAACAAAACGAAACTCCATCCTTATAACGAAATTCTTTATATTAAAATAAAGAATCTAGTTAGAAATAGTAAGATTAGTTCGCGTCCACCCTGGACGCAAATTGGCTGATTCGTAAAATTGGTATACCAGTTCGCGTCCACCTCATTTTATCTTTAAAAAATACAATAATCAATCAAAATCATTATTATTTTTATTCTTTTATTCATTTTCAAGGTCCAGGAACTAATACAATCTTTAATTAAACTTCAAACATTGAAAAATTACGTATGAAACGCGCCCTGGTTCACTATTTTTTTACTAAAATTATAGCTATTTACACAACATTTTTGTATAGCTAAGATTCATTATTTTTCTAAACAGGAAAAATTATGCGAACAGTTCTTTTGTCTATGTATGTGTGTTTCTAATATATTGTATTATAGACAGAAACGACTTTTCATTTCCCTAGTTTGTTAGTATACTTACTTTTAAGAGTTTTTTAAACGAAGTCCGCGAAATGGACGCGAATTCGGTGGTGGACGCGAACAGGCGAACATACCCTATATTGTGTTATGGGTTTTTCTTAACGATACTAAATATTAAATATATAGAAATTACTGGGAATAAAGTTATTAAACACCTAGACTCAAAAAATCAGTCAATGATATTTATCATACAAATACTTGCTCTTGTCGGAAATCGAACCTGAGTCTCGTGGTTGGTCAGTGGAGTTAGGTATGTACGCTAACCTCAAACGTAAGCATTAAAAATATATTTTACAAAAAGTAGGAAACCCAGAACCCCTTGGAAATCCTTGGAGCATTTAGAATGATCTAAGGGTGAAATCCCATGAGAGATGTTTAGAGAGTACATTCATGATATAAAGTGCTACCAAAACAAACAACAGAAATATTTAAACAATGCCTTTGAACTTCATATAGGTAGGTCCTCGTATCGCTGACAAACAGTATCTATTAATTCATAGTAGCTGGCTGGTGACACAGTTGGCATAATGTCAAAATCATGTCAAAATAATAGTTGCTTTCCAAATAGGTAAACTGCTACTGCTTGATGAATCCGCAGTATGATCATGTACACAGAGAGACCTCTATCAAATATTGTAATTTGTATGTTTTAGAGCCCTTTTTATGGTTCCGTTGCCAAAGGCTAGAAAACGGAACCCTTTCAGATTCGTCATGTCTTTTTGTCTGTCCGTCCGTATGTCATAGCCACTTGTTCCCGAAACAATAAGAGCAATGCTGTTAAAGAAATAGAAAATAGAAATATATAGAAAAATAATAAGAAATTTTGGGCGTTCCCCTTTTTTTTATCAAATCCGTAAGTGTGAGATATCCAAGGATAGGTCTTTTTTTTCTAAACTGAATAGTTTGTGACCTACCTGTCTAAGAACATGCACCAAACTCTAAAAAACCTATAACTGAAAATTACCCCAAAATCGGACTAGTGGTTTTTGAGACAAATGGTAACAGGGGTTTGTACACACACACAACCACGCACTCTCGCACGCACGCACGCACTCACAAACACACACACACTCCTATCGTCTCTCCCCTCGCCCTCACCCCAAACGCATATATCGAGTCCGAAAGTAAAAAGTTTCACTCGCCTCTTGTGATAAAGTCAACGAGAAGATCCAGGCATCATGAGTGGCGCCCCATTCAACGTTTCTCTCGACAATGTCCTGAATGGTGTCGACTGTTGGTTCGTACTTGGGAACTGTAAACGTGGACGCCAGACCACCTCCATACGCATTGTCCAAGACTAAGCCGGTAAGCATCATCCAACCTACGACGCTCCGTATTCGCCAAGATGAAAATTCTTTTTCAGGCTGCGACTGTTAGCAGAGGTAGAAAAGTATTAAACAACGTTTGCATATTTTTTTTTCTTTCTTCGTCGTTCCGGAATCGATTTTAAAAATATTTTTGATTTCAGAAAGCTTGCTCTCGAGGTGTTCTCTTTACCACGATGTTTGGATCTGAGTATGGATTCTCAGGCAAATTAATGAAAAACTCAGTTTTTGTGGATATCTACATCCTTACTTAAATATTGAAATCGAAGTCGGGTCTTGCGGTTTAATATTGAGTGTACTTTACCAAATTCCTTACCTACCAAACGAACACCAGTTTACTGTTTTTTAAAGTTTTATGCTTTGTTAACGCTATTACCTAAAACCATGCCTCTTGCGTTTTGCGTTGGATAAAAACTTTTTTTTTTAAACTTTTCATTACTTCATTGATCGAAAGTGTTATCAATTACGAATTGTTTCTCAAAATTTGGCTGGTACTTCAAGTGTTACCCAGTATATAATATAATAATATATACTACTCATATAAATAGAGTAAAAAAAAGTTCTATATTGTTTAACCATTAAAATCTTCTTTTGAATGAAAAGTTAAGTTTAGATTTATTTAAAGTTAAGTTTGATTAAAAAATACAATCATACTGAGATATTGGCAAATGGGCTTAGTTCAGCAGCAATCGAAGTTAAACAAAAATAAGAATATTAACTGATGACGTTGAAAGGCTCGAATGGTGTATTTTAGAGCTATTTTCATATTTTATTGTCCCATGAGATTTTTATTTGGGGAATTTGGCAGCTGTATAGAAAATACACTAAAGTAATATAAAACAGAAAAAGGTAAACTCTTACTTAATACTTTCATGAGTCCATATGTGTGTGTGAAATATATAGAAGGGATAGAGTAAACGTTCGCAGCGCATGCTGTTTTGAAAATGGGTCATTATTCTTGACGTTTTATAATCTTAAAAACACCAGACTATATAAATTATGATGTAGACAGTCAGTGTACATTTTGTGTTTTTCTTAAAGCAACCTCAAGAAGATACCAAATAATCAAACGTGTAGCTGTTGTTAAAAGGCAAATAACTATTAAATTAAAAATTTTAAAAACCCACGACACAAGAACTTAATTTTCCTTTAACAAGTAAAAAAATCAGTTAATCTCCCCAATTTCACCACCTACAACTTTTAAACCGCTCAACTGATTTTCATCAAACATGTCTAAGAACACTCGCATATAAGTTACCTTTAATACGAAAAAAAAACTAAATTGAAATCACTGCATCCGTTCGGTAGTTATGATGTCATATACAGACAGACACGTCAAACTTATAACACCTCTCTTTTTGCGTCGGGGGTTAAAAAAGTAAGTGATATTAGACACAACCTAAAATTACAACGTTAATTTAAAAAAAAATAAAAAAAAAGTATCTTCATGCCCATATCCCCGAAGAGGTAGGCAGAGGTACAACCAAGGCACCCACGACTAGCCGAAGATACTAAGTCCCACAATGTGATAGGTGGCAAGCCTATCGCCAACTGGGCACAATTCCAATCCCGAGCAACATTTTTTTTTATTAGAAAATTGGAAAAATCAATTTTCTTTTTGTTGGCCGACCCGGGATTCGAACCCGGGACCTCATGCAGTCAAGTCCAACACCCGGACCGCTAGACCACAGAGGCGAAAAAATTATAGAACATTAATAACTAATTATGGTATTATTGTTTATTGTTGATGATGGATCGCCAAGGTATTCAAAACCTGACGACAAATATGTAATATTTCATAGGCGTCAAAAATCTACTTATTCTATAAAAAAATTAAGACTGTTGCACAGATAAAAACCGTTTTAAGACCACTTTTAAGTATTTTTGCTTTGTGAAAGCTCTACTGCCTGCTGAAACAACAAACCGAGAGTTTGCTGATATATCATCACCAATACATGACTATGAACTGCTACTTATTCAGTAATTTGGAATTTTCACTAATTAAATTAACTATGGTCTGTTAATTTGGCCGCCTCTGTGGTCTAGCGGTCCGGCGTCGGACTTGACTTTAAATAAGAGAATGTGTTTTTTTCATATATTTTTTGAAAACAACGTTGCCTGGGATGGGATATGTGCCCGGTTGGCGATAGACTTGCCACCTATCACATTGTGGAACTTAGTGTCTTCGGCTAGACGTGGGTGCCTTGGCTCTGCTTTGTTCTCTTCCGGGATATGTGCGTGTGTGATGTGTGCTCTGTCTTTTTTGAACCGATTTTGAAAATAATTATTCTCGCCATTTTATTGTGCTATAATTGTATCTTATACAAATGACTATACTTCTTACATATTATTTATTTATTAAAAAAAATTGTGACTATAAAAGGCGAACATTCTCTCCCAGTCCACCTTCAGGCTAACAGAGATCAAATATATAGGTACTCGTACCACTTAATTTATAAAAACAAAGAAGAAAATACATAAATTTGAATTTTATTGACATTACTTTATATTTTTAACCAAAGAAACACTTGTACTGTTTTACGTCTCACTTATAACTTATTTTTATGTAAATAGCCTATCAGTTTCGCTTATACATCATCATCAGGGCTAAAACTTAAACTACTAATCTTTAATCTTATGAATATTTCGAAGTTTTACCTAGCGCCGACGATGGAAAATATCAAATAGACATTAATTACTTCATACTTGAATACTTACAAAACACAGAACATATAAATAAAATAATTCAGCAGTATGTAACTACATAATACAATATTTAAAATAATTATGATAGCAAATAATAGGTAGTATATCATATATTACATACGTGACATAAATAAAATCTCCTAACTTATATATAAAAATCAATTGCTGTTTCGTTCATCTCGCTAAAACTCGAAAACAGCTGGTCTGATTTGGCTAATTTTGGTTTCTTATTATTTGTAGAAGTCCAGGGAAAGAAAAAAGACATTTTAAGTTTTCCCTTACGAAGTTGGAACGAAGTTCGCTGGGACAGCTAGTAAATATTAAACATGATAAAATTACATAAATAAATACTTAAATATTATATACGAATATCTGATGAAGCAAGCATGCAATATTAATAACTACAAGATAAAAAGTAATAATGAAAAAATAGTGGAGCTTTTATTTTTTGTTTTTGCTAAAACTGTGTTTGATAATCACTTACCTGAGTAATCAATATGGCAAAGGTAGTAAGAAATATTTTATCTCCAGAAAATCCTCGACCAACATATAATGCTAACGATGCCATAAGAAATGTGAAGAAAATTCCAATCCACATGTACAAGGTAAAAGGTAAGAGCGGCATCTCCCAACTGGGCAACAGTCTATAAAAAAGTTTTATAAATTTTGACATTGAGTAATAGAGTAACCAATCACTTGCTGTAATTCCAAAATCGAAATATAAAAGACGGGACTTAAACGAAGTATACAACATCTTAATACTTCTGTTTGTTTCTGACTCTTTCAAAACTTTTCACCAGTTCTAAATTTCCACCAATTGGATCAGCTATATTGGTGATTTTGTAACTTAACTGATGATAATGGTTATGATACCTGTATACCGCGACTGTGAGGTCATAATTTTCTTTGTAAGTATATATAATAATGAAAACAATAAAAAAAATATAATAAAATTGCATAGAGTATTATTCCAAGGACATTTCAAGAGTCTCCGAAACCGGCGTGTTTGTATGAAAAGGTTAATGAATGTGGAGGAAGCCAGAAAGGACTACAAGGACCGTGCGATTAGGCACTCTATTCTCTCTGTCTACCGACGTAAGGAACTTGGCGTGAAGATATGTATGTATGTATAAAATTACAAGAGGTTGTTGAGGCAAAAGAGAGCAATGAACTTAATACGAAGTAATCGAATGCTGATGCCGTTCACGCTTCCAGATCTAGTCAATATAATAGTTAGGAATGTTGTGATATGCATCATACCTGGGAGACGGCGCTATACATGTGATAGCTGTCCTGATGATTGGTGCTGAGAAGTCCATAACAACATATTCTTCGTACCAGGAATACAAAGCCGCTGAAATACATATTTGTTTGTAATTGTATATGACGTTGGGTTGGCGCCAAATACTTTTTGAGATTAGGTATATATAGTTAAAAAAAAGATTTTCCGGAAATATAACAACATTCCTGAGAAGATTTAAATTACATTAGACATTATAATTTAAGAATACGCCTTGTAGTAAAAATGATAGCCCTTGCTACCTAATAAAGTTTACGCGTCCGTTTATCTGGTGTGTAACTTAATTTTTTGTGAGCAAAAGTCAAGTTACACACCAGATAAACGGGCGCGTAAGTTTTATTAATAAGGGGGTATGTATATACGTAGCTATCGAGTTGGTAGATATTACATGCCAATATAAAATTGTTATACAACGACTCTAATGAGTAATTAGGAACAAGGTCCAAAAATGCTATCTCTTTTTTTATTTTGTTATTGTGAAGCAAAAAGCATCGGAATTTTGTAAAGGTTGTGGTATACTTGGCCAACCTGAGTGTAGCCTCTTGGGCAAGCTAGCTACCGACGACCCTACCTTCCACACCAGCAGGGTTACTCGTTAACCTCGATATCGTGCCAATTGGAAATTGGAATTGTATATATCATTTTAGGTACTTTTGAACACAGTACTGGGGGATTATTAACATTCACACAAATAAATTCTACAAATCCGATACAATAATTTATTGTTTACAATTAACTAAATGTTGATTTCGCCAGTATTGTGTTAAGGAATACCTAAAATTGCATACTCGATTTCAATTTCCAATATTGCGAGAATTGAGATTCAAGAGTTAACCTACTGGGGTGGAAGGTATAGTCGCTACAGAACATGACAATGACAAGAACTGATGCTAGGCCTTTAGAAATAAGTAAAGCGGCGGTACTTATTAAGGGTGAGTCAGGTAAAAGGTCCTTGTCACGGTGTTAGTCATAAACGAACCTACTTGATTACATTTTTACCAGTACACGACTCTCCTGATGGTAAGAGATTACCGTCGCCTATAGGCACTATGGATGTTATAGGTACGTTGCTGCTGACCGCTCGACCGGGATGATAGACCTAATTGTGTCAGTCTACTGAGTACTCTACCCTCCGTGTCGGGACTTGAGTGTCAATATGACGGCAGGAGTGGGTACAGATTCCTACCAGGCCAGGTTGCTACAAATCACTAAGTATATTGTGACTGCACTCTACGTCTAGTTATATTGCTAGTCATGACATTTTAATCTACGAGTATGTTCATTTCTTTGAAGCAGTGAGGCAGATATTCTCGTAACAGCTTGCGACTAGCTCGGGTACCTGTCATCTACAAACTTATATCGTAAACAAGTTTAGAAGACAAAAAATAAAGGTAGTTGCTTACTGATTCCCAAATCAGCCCGATCTCCGAATACATTTCCGATGACACCAACACCAGTCAGATTCTCGTAAATTTCACCCCACTGGTTCACATCATCGCGTATGATCTCAACAGTGCAATTTACCCATCTGTTTAAAGTAAATAGTGTTTGTTTTTATATGTCAACTCCTTAGTTTGTCAGTCACTTAGTTTCTCTTAATAAATTCGCAAAATGTTCTCCGCGTTGGTTATTTTGAAACATATTGATTTGAATGCTAAAAATAGATGGATATCTTGACAGTAAAAAATATCTAAATGTCGTCCGTTAATAATAATAGACATCGTTTGGCGTCTACACACCAAAGGGTGTAATGGTACGTTGCTAGCCTGAATTTGGGATGTTAAGTCAAAGAGTGAAATTTCATATCTTCCAAACCCAAAACACGACAGAGGCTGTCGTTATGGGCATAATCCTGCCGCTAAACACACTAAGTGTGTGACTCGTACCTATTTCTCTATTAAATAGAGTCTATTTTATTTTACGTCGACCATTATGTGGTATGGACAATAGAATTGCACTGGTTAGTATATTACCTACAAAATTCGTCAATAATTCTCATCTCAAAACCATCTCGAGTCAAGGGGGCTACATTTGTGTCTAAATCTAGTAGTACGTAAGGTTTGTAAGTGAATGCGGCAACCTTTACTTCTTTGCCTTCCAAATTAGACAGATCATGCGGAAATAAATTTCCATTTCTTTCGTATTTATGCAAACAACTGTTCCATCTGTCCAGAAACTCAGGCTGGTCGTTGTTTAAGGAACCTACATATTTATGTGATACAAGATCAAAATATTCACATTCAGATTGTTTTATGTCAGGTAGAATTAACAATATATTGACCACATAGCTTGTTTCTTTCATTGATAAAACGTCAAGTTGATTGTTCCTACTTTCAACCTTAGAAATTTTATTAGACGGCACGATTATAACCTTTTTATCGCTTCGTCTAATATTTCCTTGACGAACCATTTTATCAAATATTGTAATAAAATCAACCGGTTTTAATACTTGAACAATATAATCAGAACATGACGATTCTGAAGAGTTAAGTAATAGATTTTGGAAAGTTTCATTTTTAATATCATCGTTGTATGGTTTCAGATAAATAAAATTAATAGGAAGTCTTAGTTCTAAATACTCTACGGAAACTATGGTTACACAGGAGGACGTTAACAGATATTGGTTAATAATAGTATGTAACAGAATTTCAACCGGGGAAACATTTGACGACATTATCATTTTGAAATGACGGAAACACATGTGACCCTAACACCAACGTCTAAACCTTTGAAGTCGAAAATGATTGCTTTATAGACAGCTTGCCAGATACAACTAGGGTTCCTTTTCAAATTTCATAAGCCATTTAATTTTTTTCACAAATTCATTAGGTAAATCATAAATAAAATAACGTCTCTGTGGTCTAGCGGTTCGGCGTCGGACTTGACTTTTTGAGGCCTCAGGTACGATCTCCGGGGCGGGCATTAGATAATTTGAATTTTTCTTAAAAGTATCTTCACGCCTCTCTGAAGAGGTAGGCAGAGGTACAAACAAGGCACCCACGACTAGCCGAAGACACTAAGTCCCACAATGTCAACTTACTTAAAATTCACTTACTTTGGGGTTTGATTTAATTTATATGAGATGCCGAAGGATATTTATTTACTAATATACAAAGTAAATCTACAAAAATTAAAATGATTAATAATGTGGGCTTTAAATTGTGTAAGCTTTAAATTATAATTAATTTATTAATAAGAAACAAACGGCATTCAGGTGATTACAAATAAACACACTTTATTCCAACTTGCTTGATTTAGAAATAAACTTTTCTGTTAAACACAGTTCTCGGCTGTGGCAGATAATAATTAAATCCTTAAAATTTGTTTAAATGTACTCCGAGACTCCTACTTACAATAAAGAATAAGTTAAGCTTACTTATGGCGAAGATCATCCCAAAATTGACCCTAGTAAATAGGTATTAAGATTTTTTATACCATGTTTATCTTCAGAATAACCCATGTCATAAAGATTCAGGTATCAGATATCCCCTCAATGTAGAAAATACTAAAAAGGTACAAAACCTCACGTTGAGTTGTATATCGTTGTTGGATGTTTAAACAAAATTTTCAATCATTACATATTCGAAACGTTATCAAACAAAATGATAGGCTATTTACCATTTCTGTTTACAACCATTAAGCGTTTCAAAGAAACTTACGAGCTGTAATTGCAGGTATTATACGAGTACAAATAATATCAAACGTCATCATTACGATAAAGCTATTTATTTAAAACAGAGTTTTTTAAACTATAACGGTGTGGGGTCTATATATCCGAATTTTAAGGCATTATAAAACATACAACCACTGAAACTTGTTAAAGGTGCGTGGCCAGCTCGAAGCATAGATGTTACGCCTCATAAAAGTAAAGTGTCAGGCACTAAATTTCTTTTTTTGTCTGTTACTCAAAAACTATGTACCAACAACAGAAAATTTAAAAATACTGATTTCTAATGTGTAAATCAGACCCACTCATAAGATACCACACGGTCCAACAATTATTTTTTGACTATACGCCTCCCCCCCATGTTCGCCGCAACTCCATCTATACATAGAGACCATAACTCGCTTCGCTTATTTGGTCAAAAAAATCAATAAAGTGTGGTAACATGAATCCACCAACGTCATACGTATGTCATATTCTGTTTTTTAATTCTGGTCCTTAAATATAAAATATTCCTCGACACCGAAACGTCACGAGGTCGTCACTACACCGTTACGACACTGTCACGATGATGATTACTACCAGTTACAGTACAGGTCTACCTAGCGGTAGATCCTTACCTCAAAAAGATGCTGCACTGCACCCTATCAGCTGTCTTATTAAAGATAACCTATATTTTAACCGGTGCTCGCCTTTTACGAGCTGCCTGGCATAGAGGCAAATGGTCTGTTCTACTGAGCGGACCAACAAAGGGAAAATTTCAGTTCGGAGATATCTATCCTATCCGTACCTTATGGTTAGATAGACTGTTACTAGTTTTTTAATTTATTTAATAAAAATAACATACAAATGTTTTTTTTTACAAAAAGCCTTGCAAAAACCTTACATTGGTTAGTAGACTCCGGGTTTGAAGATGCCGAAAAAATTGAATGACTAGCCGACAGTCTTCAATCCTGTACACCGTTTCTACTCTACCGGAGAATCCGGAATATGTGTGCGTTGTAAGTAACGAGAGACTATGTGTAAAAAAATAAAAAAAAAAATACAGATTAGAAAAGTTTAAGGCCCTTTCATTTAATACCTACCTCGCACGAATTCATTTTCCAAGTTGAAATCCGTCTAGAGACAGAACTCACGGAGCGATTTAAAATCGCGCCCGCGGCGGTCGCGGTTCTGCGATTTATTTCAAAACTCACGAGGCGGGTAATTTTTGCGGTCCCGCAGCCGCCACGTTTGAAATTATCGCCCGCAAACTTGGCGGTTGATTATCGCGCGGCCGGCGGTTGCGGTTAAATAATTAGTACAAGTAGTATAAAATGGTCGCCCGCCAAGCGACCGCACAGCGCGCGGTCGCAACCCGCCGAGGTGGCGGCGAGAAATCGCCGCCCGCACGATTAACGGGCAGACGACCGCTCGCGGGAACCGCAAACAACTGTAGGCGCTGCGGGTAAAAATCGCGTCGTGAAATGTGATCTTACTTATTGCATATAAATCTACATTCTACGGAATCTGCGAGCCCGCAACCGCCGCGGTCGCGGGTAAAAACGGCGCCGTGAGTTCTTAGTCTTAGTGACCCAGCAACCTGACCCGTGAAGTAAAGATGAAGCACTGAAGTTTATGCGGTAAGAATTGTAGAGTTAAAGCGTGTAGAGTTAAAAGCTTGGCTGATGGATTTGAGATTGGCTTGGGAGATAAATATTTACGTTTTTAATTGGATTGTATAAAGTAAATAAAAAATTTTTGGCGCAGCAAATAAATAAATTAATATGCAAATACAGGGTAAATAAAGTTGGGACGGGTTTCCAGTATAATATAGAATTACTAGAATGTTTTAATGAAATTCTCATTTATTCTCAACATAAAATTCAACAACTATGAGAATTAATCCAAAACTTCTTAGAATCAATATGACAAAATATTACCAAAAATATATTTTTTTCTAGATAGTAGAGATTCGTAGTGACTGGCCCGTATTTATACCACAGCCTTACCTATTCCTGACGCCATAACGTCAGTGCTAGCCATTGACGTGTTCTGGTTCGAAAGATAAGGTAGGTGGTAAACTAACTTTTGTTCAAGGGCTAACACCCTGGCCTCAGGTTGGCAGCGCACCATTACCACCTCTGGTGTCTCTAGGCTGCGTGAATTTCTTACCATCAGGAAATCCATCTGCTTGTTTGCCTTCCAATATCATAAAAAAATCTCCCTTCAATGCAATGCATTTAGAATAACGCGTTTCTATCTTCCTCATTCCCAGCACGTTCCACGAATTTTGGAAATAACTGAAAGTCACTAGGGGCTAAGTCCGGAGAATATGGTGGGGGTCTAAGGGAAAGAAGGAGTTAGCAAATAGACATTTTCAGCGTAGAATAAATTTTAATGTAAACTTACATGCCCCTTTGTACGCATGTTTTTTTTCAAAAAATAATTTTAAAAAATTTTGCCTACATTACATTTTGAACATATCTAGTTATTACACTTGCATACTACGAACTGTACTATCTTTGATTTGAACTCGGACCAACGTGGGGAGAAGTATTTAAATATCATTAACATTGTTGTCACCTTACAACAAGCTAGCCGACATTTTTTAAATTTCTGTATGTAAATAAACACGACCAATTATGTGATTGCCGCGGCCGCTGAGACACTACAGCTAATGGATATTTTATTATTGTTACGCGACAAGACACATACTGCGACTTAGCGCCACTACTTACTTACAGCGTTCACTTCTACTTGATACTTGAATCTCAAATCACTATTCGACCTTATGTTCTTTTTGTACATGAACCCTTAAAGTTGTAAAACATTGGAACAACACACTTCTTACACAGAAAAAAGAAACCTTATCTCTATGATCAAACTTATTAAGGCAACACTACCATAATATCAACAACACATAAAACATTCATACATAATGTAATGCTAGATCTTATTATAAATTCATTTATTTTTGTATTAATGCAAACATATTAAAAATTATTTTTGCGACATCATCAATACATAGTATAAAACAAAGTCGTTTTCCGCTGCCTGCCCCTATGTATGCTTAGATCTTTAAAACTACATAACTGAATTGGATGCGGTTTTTCTTATAGATAGAAGGATTCAAGAGAAAAAAAAACAAATCAATTTAAGAGGAACCAAGGAGGATAGGAGGAAAAGGATTCTAGAGGGAGGCTTATATATACTAAAGTAGAAATTTGTCTATCCATGCGAAACTGGGGCGGGCTGATAGTTTATAATAATTTCTATTATGACTAGAAGAGAGGTAAATCAATAAATCATATTTGTACAATTTCAGTGGACAAAAATAAATTTATCTATGTTACTACAATAAAGTAGTGGGGATGGCTTAGCTACTATACGCCACTATGTTAATAAAAGTAAAAAAATAAACAAACAGTCAAATTAAAAGTTTGAAAGCTTACAACAGGGAATCGTGATAATAATATGTGGAGTTGGAAATAAAAATCTGAACGAAATAACTCTACATCAAACACCAATGAAAAAGTTATTAAATAATGTCTGTGCACTTTCGTGTTCAAAGTTCTGTTGGCTTGAAATAAAGTGGGCTTGTGGTCACGAAGGAATTCGACTGCTGCAGTAGGCCTCAGCGGTTACGGTAGTGGCGCCTTCCCTCAGCAACCAGAAGCAGGCAACTGGTTAGCGGCCGCAGAAGTACACTGGCGGGAAAGCTACCGCTGGTCCAGGGCCCTCAGGCCCACCATCGTTATCTTCACTTGACTGTCAAACCAGGATTAGAGTCACCGGTAGGCTGGAATTTGGAATTTAAAAGCCCTTTTAAAATTACGTCCAGCATCCTATAGGTGAATTGACAAGTTAGAACTTCAAAATAATCATTTTTGTTGTCAAACTAGTATTTCATTGTATAAAAAGGATTTCGGAAAATAAGATGTGGGACAAATACAGTAAAATTATAACATGTACATATATAACATAAAGATAACCTAAGTAAAACAAAAAATACAATCATTTCTCACTTCATTATATTATTTTATACAAGGGGTTTAAATTCGCAACGTTTTTGTCAGGCACACTCAAAATGTACCTAATATTCTGTTAGCATGTTATACCCTATACCGATGATATTGATTAAGTATCGAAAAATTGCTAAAATAATCTAGAATGTTTCATCCAACTATAATTGCATGTTACACTACGTGTGTGTGGTCGACTTTTTTTACTTCTAGTTTTAAACACCCGCCTTTGAAAATTTTCGACGCCTTTGAACTAATTTAGCCTACCTTATTAGTCTAACATGTTATCGTTACATTACATTTGGTGTCCTTTATAAAATCATGTTATAGAGACAATTTGATTTTACGGATAACAAGACGTAAGTTGCCCCTATGATAGTGAATAAAAAGAGCGCTATCCTTGTGTTGTGATAATGTTACATACATACGTACCTTTACAACAAGTCCCGTATCGGTTAGGCAGAGAGTATTGAGTGACAAATCTCAACACAAAAATTCTGACGGACCTGTCTCTGTTCCTCCACGTTCGTTACCCTTTTCATATAAATACGCTGGTTTTGGAGACTCTTGATACCACCCTTAATAATATCCGAGTAATTTGACCGTGGAATGTCAACCTTGGTCTACCCGTCTATCCATCCACATTTGCATTGTATGTCTGCGCTTTGTCAATCTTTCATCTGCCATCATTTTGAAATGACCGAACCAGCGGAGCATGCACTTTCTCATTTTAACATCAACATTTTCTTTTAATCCTACTTTTTTTCGGATCTCACTGATACGGTTGCGGTCAGCGACAGTCACACAGATTTTCGTAGCAGTCTCATTTCAAACGCATTAGTCTTAATCTGATGCATTTCTGATGTACCCAACAGCTCTTGCTTCCATACCACTGCGTTGGGATAAGCACCGAATGAGGTAAAGCGAGTTAAAACAGACATTTTGACTCAAAACTTTGCTTTGAAATGGTTTACCCAGCGCTTCATTCACACTATTCCTCGCGCATACTCTTCTTTCTACATCCGCGGTGTAACTTCCATCCATGTGACAATGTTGATTGCAGATTGCCGCCGAAATTGTACGAAGGATCAGCAAAAGAGACTATTCTAGTAGGGTATGAGATCAAACAGATTTAAACTCCAATCAAATTTTATTTACTCAGTGAGTTCAAAAACGTCCAAGCTACACTTGGTATTTTTAACCGATTCAAAAAAAGGAGGTGGAGAGGAGGAGGAACAGAGAGAGGTTCTAATTTTGACTGTACCTAATTGTTTTTAATGTCTGTTACGCTAGTACTTGGCCAATAGCCAACCGATTTAAATGGTTTTAGAAATTAATAAATGAATTAGAAACGTTTCGAGATCCCACATTATTGTGATCCAACTTGTGGTTTTCTAAATTATAGGGGAAATACGGACAAAATGACATGTATGTACAAAATGACATAGTCCCATTATTTCAAAATTGGCGGTATTTAGATACGTTTCTGCGAATGTGTTACGTGACGGCAGCCATATTAACAGTTCTGTCAGACGTTGAGCGCCATTCTCATAGTTGAGCCGCAGTAATCAGTTCTAACGTGTTTTTCACCGTCAAAAGTTTATTTAACAGATTGTTTTCTCCTGTTTTTGGTGAGTTATTTGTTGTCATTTGTTTTTATTTGTGTTAAAATCGATGAATTATGCTAGTAGCCAGTCATTTCGATTAACTTTGTAGCAATCATTAGTTATTTGATTGAGTTTAGATTTTTTTTTGTTTTCAGTTACATTTGGGCAAAATGACATACAAAAAAATGGACAAAATGACATGGTATGTCATTTTGTCCATAGTTTTTCTGATAACATTTATTGTTTTGTTTAGGTGATATGCCGCGAAACTATAAAAGAAAAACTAATCGGCAGTCTTGGAGCCAAGAATCCATGAGTAAGGCTATTGAAGCATGGAAGCAAAAAAAATGGGATGGGAATTGGCAGCAAAAACATTTGGTGTACCTCAGGCGACGCTTAGAAATAGCACTTAGCACTAAACATGAACAAAACCTTAAATTCTAACTCTAAAGGACTAGGAAGATTCAAGAAAACATTTACATCTGAAATTTAGTAAAACACATTAAGTTTTTGGAAACACGACTTTTTGGTTTGACGCGAACATCTCTCCAAGAGCTTGCCTTTGAACTAGCCGAAAAAAATGGTTTCGATCATTATTTTAACAAGGACAAGAAACGTGCTGGACAAGAATGGCTTGAAGGTTTCCTTACAAGAAATAAAGATGTTTTGCTGCGCTCTCCAGAACAAACTTCTGCTGCAAGAGCGCAAGCGTTTAATAAATCTCAAGTAGCAAATTTTTCCGCATTTATGAAGAAGTGTTTGTTACTAATGTGACAAATCTGATTTTGGAAAAAATGTGAAGAGGAGCCTATTATAGTTGATGTAGCTGGAGTAACATGCAAAGATAGTGTGAGAAGTGGTCCATCGAAGCAATCACTGACATATCCAGTTGCTACTATTTCGCCAGCACCACAGGGTCAGTTCATTCGAGACCAAGGAAAACGAAAAATTAAACCTGTCAAAAATGATTGGCTTTTAACTTCTTCACCAAACATGCAAGAAATTATTGCTAAAAATAGACCAAAAAATCCACCAGTAGAAAAGAAGCGACAGGTTAAACGAAAAATTTGTGATGAGGATGAAATAAATATTTCTGGTTCCAAAAACGCTCAGAAACTAGAATCAGAAAAGAAATTGAGAATATTGAGGCAGCATACAAGTGCTATTATAGATAATAGCTCAGGAAGCGAAGATTATTCATTCGAGGCAAATGACGATGATAGTGACTGTGCTTGCATTTATTGCATTTATTTATTTATTTTATACCTCTTTTCCCGTTCTAAGCCCGGCGAAGGTTGGGTACGATGCATGACTTGTTCCCTATGGGCTCATTCGTCATGCGCTGATGTCCCAAGGAATACCAAACAATTTTGTTGTGAACTGTGTTTTTACAAATTGGTATGTCATTATGTCCTTATCTTACATGTCATTTTGTCCATACTATATGGACAAAATGGTTTTTGTCATAAGTTATATTTTATCTTATTATATATTTTGTTATTGTTCCTACTTAATTAATAGACTGTGTTACTGGCAGTCAATGAACCTAAGATGATTATAAATAATTGAGACTGATTTTAGTGCCATTAAATAAATAAATATGATTGAAAAACAAAACACCCTGTCATTTTGTCCGTACTTCCCCTACTTAATGGTGTTTAAATATTTCGCTCATCTTTTCGTAAAAACTGCTGGCAGGATGTTGATAAAATGTATCTGAGTCTATTTCGGATTCATTTACCATCTTTCGAAAAAAGAATTACCAAACAGTACCTATTTAATTAAATAGTTGTATTTGATTTTTGTAGTTTTCCAGCGCTTAGTTATATCAGAGATTAGTAAACAAATATACTGTCTTTGGTTATATCTAGATCAATTTCAATGTTAGATAGCTCTTTTTTTAATATTCATATTACTTAGTTTAATTATATGAATACATTTTACATTTATTGTATACAGATTACTATATTACAATAGGGTCAAAGTCACAGAAGGTATAGCCATTTAGGTACCTACTTTAATGATACGTTTACGTTAGTAACAGAGTATTTTAGGTAGGTACCTAATGGACTTTAGAGAAAACGCTTTCTTATTGGTAGGTAGGTACTACCGCCGAAACCATTACTGACGCTAAAACATCAGTGCTCGCTGTTAGTGCGGTTATGCTCTGGGGTTTACAGAGCCAAAGTAAGACCACTGAATTTGATCCACATTTGATCCAAATTTATGTTTTGATGGGTCTGGCGTTACCAGGTCTCGTCTAATCAAATTTCAGTAAAATTGAAATGATAATGAAACGGGAATTGGTTGGTACTTGTAGGGTAAAAGTACTAACCTTCCTTTCTTTGCAGTCCAATCATTAAAATCCAAACTTTTTCACTAGCAGTGATAATAACCCTCGTTTCCCCCAAGCATTTCGAAGCATTCCGATTTCCCGGAATACGATGCGGAGGCTACTAATTGCAATACTAACTACGCGGGTGCGCCGTGCGAGCTAGCCAAAAGTAAGGGAAGATTTATATAAAATAACACCAAAACTTAAAAAAATCAAACGAAGAGATAGCTTGAGCATCGCAGCTTAAAAATCGGTATCGAAATCAGTCCATCGCTTCAAAACTTGCGTAAAAGTCCTACGCAGCACATTTTTTTATGATTTTGGAAACCAAACGAGCAGACGGATTTCCTGATGGTAAGAAATTCACACAGCAGACACCAAAGGTGATAATAGTGAAATGCAAACCTTAGGTCGGAAAGATTTGCCTCGATCAAAAGTAAGTTTACCGGCTACCATATTCTCCGAACCGGAACACGTCAAGGGTAGATCACATTACCGGATGTCACGGTGTTAGTGACGGTAAGCCTATGCTCGCTTTTTACGAGCTGCCTGGCACAGGAAAGGAGATTGTCTATTCTGGAAAAGAGCCCGGATCTTAATAAATACTTCATCGCACTGTGACAACAAAGTTTTACTCAACATGCACAACAAATTCAACAATTACAAAAAATGTTTTGTAATTGTTAAATTTTACATACTGTTTTCATATTTAGCTTTTTCTGAATCACGGTATTATCAGAGACGTGCAGATTGTCGTTTCTGCTATCTATAAGTATATTTATATATTAATTTGTAGTTTTATTAAAACAGTAACTGTCGTTAATAATAAACCAAGACGATAATAAGCAGAAGAAGATAAGTGCAAAGTTAATTTGACACTGTAATATAGACAGTATCATACAGGTTGAATCTTTAGTTTAATTACTAAGACGATAGAAGAGTGAATTCTGTACATTGAAGATATTAAAAAAACCGGTGCAGATGACGAAAAAGGGACAGCAGAACACATTTCTATTCTATATTTTTTTTCAATTCATTAATATAGAATTATTTAAATTTCTGTTTGTTTGCTTGTCGGCATGATGACCGCATTCACGCCTAATCTGCTGAAACGAACGTAACAAAATTTAGCTGCTAGGTAGTTTATGTTCTGAGGAAAAGGTAGTAGGTAATTTTTATTCCACTTACTTTATGGGTCCACGACGGAGAAAAGTCGAATAAAAAAAGAAAAGTCAAAACGTAAATTGAACTATATTCCATAACGCGTATTCCGATTTTATTATTTATTTCAAATTGTGTAGTTTCTTTTTAAGTTTTATACTTTAGAAATAACAACACTCAGTAAAAAGTGGCAAAATAATTTCAAATCAGGAATGTAGAAAAACGATTGAACTAATAGATTTTTACCTTCTTACATATGCATACATATATTTACGCCTAGTTCCTCTTCAGGGTAGGCAGAGAGTATCAATAGACAATACCGTCTTTACCATAAGGGCACATGGGGCCTGTGCCCAGGGCCCCCACACTCAGAAGGCCCCGAGAGATGGAATATTTCTCTCACACTTAACCTCTAAATATTTTGGTCGGGTGTATTATACTTTTACGTTTAAGAACCTAGGTGGAAGAAGAAGACCTAGGTGGTAGAGTTTCGTAACGACTCGCCCCGATTAGTACCACCGCCTTATTTATTTCCGACGACATAACATCAGTGCTTGCCGTTAACGTTTACAGGTTCGGAGGGTAAGGTAGCCGGTAAACTTACTTTTTGCTCGAGACCTAACATCCCGGCCTCAAGCTGGTAACGCACCATTACCATCTTTGGTGTCCCTTGGCGGTGTGGATTTCTTACCGTCAGAAAATCCGCCTGCTTATTTTCCTTCGATATTATAAAAAAAAATGTATTGTCAAGTTACACATTTGATTTTTAATTCCATTATTCGATAATTTAAAAGTTTACAAAATATTATATATTTTTGAACGCATCCTACCTTATTTACTAGAATACCATCTAGTGATCATACCTACATGCAAACCACTCCGATACCAAAGTCAAGCAGCTATAGATAAATGTGGACTATGGTTGGGGGAATCCTCAGATAGTGTATGTATGTATTTGTATGTATTACACTACAAACTTTCAGTTGGATAGAATCGTACTATCTATAAGAAATCTGTGGAATCACTTAAAATTATTAATTATTATGTATGCAAGTATTGGAATCGCAATTTAATTCCTTTAATATAATTTGGTAAGATAAAAAGAAATTTCAATCTGAATGATATTCTGAGAATTTGAATAAAACAAGTCTTAAGTTTATAAAATAACACTATGACTCTAGGCATTGTTGTGACAAAACTTCACGAATCTCTGATCTGTTATGCCTATAACGTATGACAGTTTTGTTAAGTATAAAACTGCTGCTAAAGAAAAACAATCAGAATCAAGAAAAGAATTTGCAGCTCACGTCTTACTTTTTTTAAGGGTCATCAATTGAGAGGTCTGGAAAAGTATCGTGTCAATACGTTTATTCCACTAATTGACATAATATTAATTATACCTTTAAAACATGTTCGGCAACATACCAAGTATCTTCTTCAAGTCCATTTTCCCGAAGAGATAGGCAGAGGCACAACCAGCGCACCCACGACTAGCCGAAGACACTATGTCCCACAATGTGATAGGTGGCAAGCCTATCGCCAACCGGCTACAAATCCGATCCCGGGCAAGTGACAACGTTATATTATTTATTAGAAAATTCAAACGACATATTTTCTAAATTTTTGTGTTAGACCTAAGAAATCAAGTCTGACGCCGGACCGCTAGACTACACAGGTGACAGCATACCAAGAAATTGACAATTGAGTTACCTACTTTCTTTGTCAATTAATGACAATATAATCTGATGAATTGACCAAAAATTAAACGAATGTGTGAAATTTCATCACGAAGACGTTAATGCAAATGAGATTAAAACCGAATGTTTTCTTACAAGTCAATATTTAAAAGATATCAACATTCTTCGGATTTAAATGTCTTAGCCTTAGATTACTTGCTAAAGTCTGAATAATTAGAAGAAACTTTTTCACTAAGTTTTTTAAAGACTAACTAGTCTTTGTCAATTATTAGCACAGAAAGCGATAGGTGATATTCTTCAGAACATTGTGTTTGAAGATTTAGTAGAAGATTCCGCTCAATAGTAATCTCGAAAGATACTTTTATCGTAATCAGCAGCATGCTAATATTATCAAAGACATACCGTAATATAGTAATATATAATATGTTTACCCACAATAAAGTAGATCATAGTGAAAAAATGTGTAAAGTTTTACATTCCATTCCAAAATTCCCCCAAGTTTTTGTGTGGCCAAGGGCCCGAGCATAGTCTAAGACGGCATTGTCTATAGAGTGCCAGCTGAACGATGTTTGCCGGGTTGGATAGTTTTAGAATATGTAGATGTACCTCGGTAATACGTAGATATTTAATAAAATCACAAGCAACATCTCATCATTCATAAGCCCTAAACGACAGAGACTGTGTGCTGTGTACCTACATCGCGCAGGTTGTGTAAACAGTAACAAGAGACGAGGAGGGTGGCGGCTGGCGCGTGTAACTCGACACTTCAATTGCCACGATTTCTTTCACACTCGATATGGTCCCACAAATTTTATGTTATGAGTATTTTTTACTTTTTGAACCTAAAGAACAAAACCCTTTAGGTATATTTAGAAGTTGATTAATAAGATACAGCTATTTTATACGAGTAGCAGGAGGTTTCTAGTACAAATAGCGTTGTCGGGATTAGATATGTGCCCAGTTCGCGATAGGCTTGCCACCTATCACATTATGGAACTGAGTGTCTTCGACTAGTCGTGGGTGCCCTGGTTGTGCCCCTGCCTAACCCTTCGGGTATATTGGTGTGAGATACAGTTAGATTATAAAGTATGCGTTTGCAAATAAACAGAAGAGCGAAATCAAAATGGATTTAGAAATAATGGACGGTTAGTAGGTATTTTCCTGTTTTAAATGGTCATGTTTGTCCTGTTCCCCTTTATATAATAGACCAGACATATTACTTAATGGCTGGCAGACAAAGATTAAACGGTTCATTAAAAACAAGACACTAGCGCTGGCGGGAAAGTGCTGTGCAGTATTCCTATTTTTATATTATTTTGCCACTATCATGACAATATTATTTGACAATGGCGTTTGTCGGTCCGGATGGTAAGGTAGCCAGTAGACTTGGAAAATAGGCGCACTTGCAACATCTATGGTGTCTATACTCTTTATAGGTCACGGATTGTCTCTCACCATCAGGAGAGCCGGGTTCGCTGTCAATCATAAAAACATGCTTTCATGATAATTTCTATGTCGAGATGAAATACAATAATAACGAAGATTCAGTTTATTTCTAGCAATAAACATCCATAACTTAGTTCTTCTTACATTATTCTAAATTAGTCCTTCTTCCGTAGCCGAGCGCTGGACGCTTCTATAGATTTCACCCATAGCTTTATTTCTTCTGGACATTCCGGCGATTTTTCTCCTCCGGGTAGATTTTTCAAAAGTTGTTCTGTGTCTAAGTTGATGAGATTTTGCCGAGACATGACTATAGCTCGCACGAACCCATCGTGGAGTGTTATAAATTTTTGTTCTATAAATAATGTTGTTCCTTCCCAATACACAAGCTGGAACATGAAAGCAAATATTTGTTATCAGGACTGTGTGGAGATATTTTAGTCTTGCTGCACCAACGTACCTTCCGAATAGCTACAATTTTGAGCTATGTAATAAAGATGGTAATGACATGATAATATAAAGATATAGAAGTTCAGGTGACGTACAGTCGAAAAGCAAATATTAGGCGTTTCTTTACCTAAGTTCTATCAAATGTGGTATCAAGTGTGGTGGTAGTTTTTAGAATTATATAGACGCGTCACAAGAATCTTTGTATAAATCCATGTGAATAAATATGTTTTGATTTTGAGTCTGCAAGTACACTCTGTACATATTATACATAAGTGACCGAGCGAGCAAAGCGAGTGTCTGTGTTCAGATGGGGTAGCAGTTTTATGTTTATGAATGTGTTTGTGTGCTTGTTCGACGATAACCTGAGTGGTTTTGATCAAATCTTCATGAAATGCTTAATACTATTTTAAAGTTCTAACATAGGTACTTATACGTAATACGGTTACGGTGCTAGGGCGACCTAAGTGGCTCCCACATGACAAATAATAAGAAAGCGCGTAGTGCCGTAAAACATGGTGTGCCCCAAATCCGGTATTTTTTTGATATTGTAACAATTTCCAGGGTAAATTTGGTCACTTGATTCTGTACGGCATCAGTTTTATATTGTTTCAATACAGCTTCTAATCCAATGATAACAATGCCGTACATAAATAAATTACCAAAATGGACTCTACCTGCGCTTTTGAATTATTACCTGCACTCAGTTGGACAGCTTGACAGTCAAGAGGTGACAACATAGTGCTGAATCTTATTATTTTATGCTCTTATCCATCTTTATTTGGCATGGGCCCATGGTCTATGTTACATGTACGTTGCAGTCCAGTGGCCCTGGTGTTAGGCCTATTGTGCAAGTCTACCGGCTTCCCTATCCTCGGACCGAAATATGATAGAGTCATTGTGGCGACAAGAAAAGGTTCGGCGGTGCTTTGAGGAATGTGTAAAGTAGGTAACTTTTGATTTTATTAAGTATAAGAACTATTTCAAAATTGCTGTCATTGATTTAAAAATACTTTCATAGATGGTAAAATGTACAACAGGTGCAGTATATTCATCAGTGACCCCACATTCAGGGGAACCTATTGAAGCTTGGAATCATTTGTCATGTTAAAGGAATGTTGTATTCGTTTGAAAATATTGCTTTTCATTATTCAATATTTCACTGTGTTCAAATGTCTTTGCCACAAGAACACCTACTTCAGACCTACGGCTACAAAACGGCGACACCTCACTTACGAAGTCGTACTTAGATGACGTAGATGAATATCAACATCAGCTGAATATATTTTGTATAAGCATATTGTCATGTCGATACATGACATATGAAGTGAAGTACTGTTTCTAGGAGGTACAAAGCGAAGCGACAGAACTATCTATTACTATCTTTGCCTTATTAGCCCACCACTGGAAATAGGCCATCTACAAATTCTCCATGTGAGGATATTCAACAACTCCTTGTCACATAAATTTTGCAATTGTGATAGAAAGAGTTCTAATTAATGTGATACAATACAATACAAATGTCACTATTTACGAGTTTGCTTGAGCTTAACAAACCAGCGAATGAAGTAGAAGCTTACCTTAGTTTCAACTTTGTACGCAGTGAATATAGGAATGATTCTTCTGTATCTAATATTGGAAGCTCCCTGCACTATGTGAGCGTCTTTGGCTGCAGTTATGTTTGCGTAAATCCCAGTCCTGTCGTAGAAGTGGAATCTTGCGAAATCAAGTTCACGAACATATCTTGCATTATTCATGTGCTTGAGGAAAATGTCCACATCTTGAGTTGTACAGAATCCTGTAAATTGTTAGAATTGAAATCAAGTTTCACTCTACATGTCCATTGTGCCGACGGTTAGTGCAATAGTAGTCTGTTAATGTAATGGTTCTTAATATTAAATGCAATAGATAGGTACATCAAATAATATTATTGCTAATGACTCGGATTTTTTGCTGAATTGCTGTGATTCGTAACCTCTATCAAGCTCGGATACAATCAACTGGATTATATTTCCAGGACGTCACCTAAAAACCACAAGATTAAGAAATGAGAAAATAATCAGAAAACATTTCTGTGTATGAGTCACACAGTACAGCCACATTCAGAGTCGATATCATTATAATAATACCACCCACATTAAAGCAAAAAGTTTATTTTATATAATAAAAGTGGGGGGAAAAAAGAGGCAGTAAATCGGATCTAAGTCACCTTACATCCGCCTTGCCACTTTCATGGTCTGAGAATCCAAGTATTATCTAAAAGTTTTTTTAAAGATAATGTGTATACATACACTGATGGTACTTAAGAGACAACCGTGCCCTGTAAACACCATAGATTGCTAAACACTCTCATCACGGGCAAGGAAATTTAAGGAATAGGTAAGGTAGTAGACCATCAGTGACCGGGACCAATACAAGGACAGAAATAGGAATTACCTAAAATTTTTCGTAAATGATAAAACATGGGAATAAGCATAAAATGTAAGTACCTACCTACTCCAAGCCTCTAAATGTTCCTTGTCAAAGACTGGTAAACATTAATTAATCATGAAGTCATTACCAAACAATTGCTGTTTAACTTAAGCGTTGGAGTTCCAAGATACCTAATGTCGATTGTCATGGGAAGCGTACATGACAAATTTTGATAATTTTTGACGATGCAATGCCTTGAGACACGAAATAACAATGATATATTAAAACAAATGGGCCAAAAAAGTAATAAAATAGGTAGTTACAACAATTAAAAAAAATAACTTAAGAGAAAGACATTTTAGGTTAAAGTCCTTAGAAAACAATGATAGCATAAATAAGTACCTAATCATCATTATGATCACTTCAATCGGTTTGAGGATATGCCATTCACGGGGCAATAAAAATTTAAATGTTATAGAATCTCATTCAGATTGCGTAGAGTAGGTTTAATATTTCCTTCCTACTAGCTACTGATAGTGATAATAAATTTTAGATTTTTTATAGCCGTATCAGTAATCATGACTAATTCAATTATGTTTAGCACTTATCAATGTCGGAGTTATTACTAAATAATATCCCATTGCTCTTCAAGTAGATAGCGCAGAGGAGTGGGATGCCCATATCTTACAGCCTTACCATTCAATGGTAATAATAATCTTTATATTTGGAAGTTTTAGATCTTTCATCGCCGAATTAACATTGACGAGAAAAAAAATCTAAGGACATAAATTGTTTCTAAATAATTGATGATAAAGTTTAGCAGCAACTCGCCCGGATTGGTACCTACCACCGCCTTACCTATTCCTGTTACATACATATATATTGTCTATAGGTCATGGTTATCTCTTACTATCAGGAGACCCCGAGTGATTTATCGCTGACCACAAAAAATCTGAAATTATCCTTTTTTCTTACGTCTTATCTTTCAACAACGTAACCCTAAGCAAGAAGCCAATTCCAATAAATCTAAAAGAAGCACCTTGAGTACACCTTGTGCAAACATTTTTCAGCTTTAACTATTACATAAGGTACCAATATATCTACTAAGTATTTGCCCAAATTGGTTACTAAAATAAAATACTAGTTTGAACGCAACAAAGACAACCGCAGAAATTAATTCAATTTCCCTTGCCCTATGGTATGGTACTAGACCATCATCAATGTACATCATAAAAAAACGCATTAAAATTAGGTAACTAATTACTACCGACCGCCTCGCTGGTCGAGTGGCTAGCGTACTCGCCTAACTACATCAACTTACCGCGAGGCTCGGGTTCGATTCCCGACGGGGGCAGGCATTTGTGTGATGAACATTAAGATGTCTGCATTTCCGGGTCTGGGTGTTTATTGAATTTATTCTGGTATCTATTTAAGTATTTCTATGTAATAATATCGTTGACTAACACCCATAACACAAGCATATAATTTGCTTACTTTGGGGTTAGATTCAATTAGTGTAAGTTGTCCAGGGATATTTATTTATTTATTTATTTACTTAAAAACTACTCTTTAGATTTTGATTAAAATTTAATTAAAGATATAAGTTCCGTTGAAAACCTCAAAAGCAAAACCTTCCTTATTTTTGTAGGTCTGTTAAAAATAGATTGGGTATTTTCCACTTACCGTAAACTGATGTCGGTTCATTAAGGCTGAATTTCTTTTGAAACAACCTTCCAAACGCTATAGTGAAGCCCAATCGGATAAAGTAATTTATATCCCAAAAAATATAAGCTATTGCAATAAAAGTTACTATAAAACAGAACATCCCTATTTTCTACGGTGAAAAAATATTTGTACCAAAACACGTACCTACTTCGTACTACAACTTAGCACTGACTGGAAGAATGGAATCACGACTTACGGTACGTCTGCAAACCGGTACCGTACTTCGTGCTCACTTGACGATAAGTTGAATGACTCGGTTAGAGTATTGTAGTCTTTGGACTCGGTTATAACATAATTAGTAACAGTTGAAACATTCACAAAATACCCGTCAAGGGAATTCATTTCAAAGTAAGTACGGTACTGTACTTGATTGACGTTTTATGAACCAGAGCCAAGAGTTTGTATTTTCTTTCAATTTATACCTGCCTATTGAATGAGAGCAGGGTTTTTGGAGCATTACAATTTTAGCATTTTCAAAGCAAGCTGAATAAGCTTGCACTCCCAAAGTTCATATGAGCACATATACCTCAAACATGTAAAAAATGTACAGAATTATTATTCATGTGAGTTCTTATTTGAAAATATTTAGGTAGGTACTTGTTAATTAAATATTGAAGTACTAAAAACGCGGTCGGAGATGCCTCATGCCCCTGACACTCCTGACTACTGAGCTAGCATTATTGTGCAAGAAATGCATCAAGCCAACGAACTCAGTCCGCAAACGAATGTTCTAAACGTTAACATGCCGTATTTTTGCTTTCGGTGTAAGTTGGATTTTATGGGTTTTGTTGAGTATGTAGATAGGTATAAGTATTTTGTTTAAATTAGAATAAATACGAATAGATATATAATGCGAATGTGGAGGGATGTAGGTTCTTACTCAGGTACCTACCCGGGGAGACCGAGGCTGACATGTCACGATCAAATCATTCGGTTTTATACGAGGGTGGTGTCAAGAGTCTCTAAAACTGACGTGGATGTAAAGAGTACTGAATGTGGAGGAAGCCAACCAAGTCTGCAAGGGTACGTGAATGGTTCCGTAGATGCAAGCAAATACTAGGGATGTATATTGAGAGCAGAAAGTAGGTAATATTTGTTTGAATGTCCAAAACACCACATTCACTTTCAATACCAAAAATTAGTTAAAACCGACTTAAAAACGGAGGAGATTTTTATCAATTTGACTTATAGTAGGGTCGACATTTGATTTTCTATGTTATAACCACGCATAACTTTCTACAGAAAGAACCTGTTTTTATTTATATTTTGTTTGACCATTTACCCTCAGGGAACCTTGTGCTTGTTCGCTGTATTATACTCTATTATTGTACTAGGTAGGTATATCTAACTACCCCGAATTAGGTCATATTCGGATTTGTTATAAAAATTGTACCTAACCTCAAGTCTATTAAAACTTGAATGTACACTTCTCAAACGTAGGTAGTCGGTCAAAGGCTGGCTGGAAATTGGAATTTAAAAGTATCTTGACGCCCATATCCCCGAAGATTTAGGCAGAGGTAAATCCAGGGGCACCCACGAGTGCCGTATCCAACCACGAGTATCCAATCCCGGGTGACGTTATTTTTAGTAGAACATTGAAAATGCACAATTTCCAATGTTTTCGTTGCGCCACCAGGGGATCGAACCCAGGACCTCAGGAATTCATATTCGACGCCGGACCGTTAGACCACAAAGGGTTTTTGAAACCAAACTCAACTAAGTATTGAAAAGCTAAAACCAATAATCTACAACTACCTTAACTTTATCCTTAATAGCGAAATTATTGAACTGTTTTATTGTACTCGATTGATTTTTAGTCGGCGCTTTGTTTGTAATCAAGGAGTGAGGATCATCATCAAAGGCCCTAAATTAAAAAAAAAACAACCAATTCAAAGTAATACAACCTGAAATCTGAAGCGATAAAAATGAACACATTACAAGAAAATAGGTATATCTACATTTCTACGTAATTCCCGCCGATTCAAAACGACTTATACTCATATTACTTACAATCATATAAAAACTTTGCCTTAAAGCATAAAAGAATAAAAGCTGATGAAGTATTTATATTTTTTTAGTTTTTCGACGGTTCAGTTTCTTATATGTATTGGTTTAATATTGGTATTTGTACCTATAAGGTACCTATCATGTAATATTTGTGGTTTTTGAAAATATGCTCCACAACTGGAAAACCGCTAACTACCTATTCGTATAATTCGCTAACACTTTATTAATTATTGTTAAGCTAATACTATTAAATATCGACATCTACAAACCCCAGGAAATTCACAGCGAAAAACGCTGATTCCATCAACTTTTCGAGCTGAAAAATGTCGTTACTGCAATGAGAATGTGATGAACATTATTGGAAAGTATCTAAGTAGGTATATTGCGACGTTGTTTGAGGGACATACGAGTGGATTTACCACTTACTCCAATATATACGGATGTAAGCTTTCGCGCCGATATTTCGCATGACACATGTGCACTAGCTGTAATTAATGTTCTACAATCAAGTTTCCTAAAAACAATTTAAAATAATCATTAAACAAGCAAAGAATTAAAAAAAAATAGTCAAGTAACTATGAATTTAAAATGTCTTTTTCAAATAACAAGCTAAATATAAGTCGCTTGTTTCCCTAGGCACTATTGCGTGGCACTACTGATAGCGTTAAGGGTATGTTTTTTCCCTGTGACACTACAGGTAGTGCCTGGGTAAATTTGAACTTCCCGTGACATTAGGTACTCATATGGGCACCGAACTTCCTAATGTTTTTTTGCCTAAATTTTTTTAAAAACTACTCGAGGTGACTATATATGTGTTTTTTACTTCGTGTCTGACTTTGGGTCATTTATTCGTCTTCATAAAAAATAATGTGTACTGTATAATCGCCCGCATGTTTGGCGACGCAGACCCTCTGTCCGCCCTGCGTTGGTAAAGTTCGGCAAAGATGTAAAAACCGCGAGGATAGGATTAGGCATTAAGAAAATCCCAAGAGTGACGAATGATCTGACTGCCTGCCGACAGGAAAGTCGTACTTCGAATTTTACTCATTCTCGTGTTTTTCATCATATTATGGAAATTTCCCAATCAATACTTTATAAAAGACTGATAAGAAACAACAAATCATACTTTTTTTAAACATTGTAACAAAAAATCCGATTCATCGTTCCAATGCGATTGACATCGTTGAAGACTAATAAAACAAAAATACTTTAGAAACTGACCTAAAACTAAATAATATATTTGCTATAACTTCAAGTGAAAAGCTTGGTGATTAAGAAAAAAAAACATTTCAGCTTTAAAAATATTTTTTAGACTCAGTTTACTGTTCCCAATATCTGTTGTAGAAATACTTGCAACAATTCAAACCCATTCATTGAATGAAATTGGATATCTTGGTAGTGGTTTTAGCAGAGATGGAGATACACCGTGGATGTAGAAAAGTGACTGTGTGCAGGGTATATTGTGAATACAGTGCTGGGTCAGCTATTTTAGAAGGTGGTTTTGAGTCTAGGTGCTAGGGTTGCTTTGCATGATTCTTCGCTTAACCGTACGTGGTAGACTGATTTACTAGGTGGTAGAGTGCTGCAGCGACTTGTCCGGATTGGTACCACCGCCTTGCCTATTCCTGCCACCATAACGTCCAATGCTTGCCGTAGACGTGTTCCGGTTGGGAGGGTAAGGTAGCAGGTAAACTAACTTTTGCTCTAGGCCCAACATCCCGGCCTCAGGTTGGCAACGCACCATTATCACCTTTGTTGTCTCTAGGCAGCGTGAATTTCTTACCATCAGGAACTCCGTCTGCTTGTTTGCAAGAAAAAATGTTATTGTGTATGACAGAAAAGCATGAGAGTAGGATAAATGCTATTAAAATTACAGTGCTACGTGAAATCTGTGGTGCAACACTCGCTGACCCCATTGTAACAAGAAAAAATATCCGTGACACTACCAGTAGTGTCATACCGTAGGGAAGTAAACTATTCGGATAAATATTTTGTCGTTAAACTTTTGAGTATTAAGCCAATTTAATACTCAAAGGGTTAAACGATGCGTAAAAATTTTTTGTATCTTTTTGTACACGACAAATATCATTAAGTGTCTACAATATTTGTTGTCGACTGTAGAGTAACAAAATTCCATATAGAACAGTTATAATAGTTGTAAATGGCCGTTAACAACATTTTTCTTCTTTAACCTCGCACAAAATTTTGTTGCATTGTTGCATATAATGAAATCGACCCTATTAGGGATGCAATTACTGATTAATTATAACAAAAACTTCAATATCCTTGTTTTATTCTACACGAACCAGTTTTATATTATTCTTGAAAAAATATGTTAACATTTGATACTAATTAAAGAAAGATAATGTTCTTGGCATTTCATAGATTATTCATTCTTAGTTGACCCAAAATTTTCTTAATAAACTACACACATAGATACATACTTTTCTTCAAGCCTTTGCGTGGTAGACAGCGAGTATGAAGTCCCAAATATAATACTTGAAGACCTGTCTGGCTTCCTCCACTCTCATTACCCTTTTCACATAGACAAGCAGATTTCGGAGACTGTTGATACCACCCTAGACTAAAACCCGTGCGATTTGATCGTGGAGTGTCAACCTATGTCTCCTCGGGTACCTAGATCCATCCACATTCGCGTTGTAACTACTTATATCATCTCTGATCCTTTTTACAAGACTGAACAAACGGAGCATGCCCTTTTTTAAGACCCACAAATACTTTCTTTTAATTCCATGCGGTCAGCGAGCCTTACGTCACAAATTTTCGTAGCACTCTCATTTCGGCCGCATTCATCCTACTCTCACGCTTTTTCTAACAAATCCAACTCACGCTTCCTTACGTTGTTGTAAGTACTGGTTCAAAACCCCGCTTTGAAACATCTAAAACATTACCAAATGAGTACCAACATTATAATTTCATTCAATTAATCCAACACTACGTCATGAACTAAAACTTTCACCTCTGTTCGTTTTTTTTTTGACATGTCAGCGAACAAGCATACGGGTCTATTGATGATAAGAGACAACCGTGGGCAATAAACACCATAGATGTTACAGGTGCGTCGTTTTCCTGTGGTCGGAATGTTAGGTCTATTGTGAAAGTCTGCCGCCTGCTTTACCCTCCCCGCCGGAACATGACAGCGTCATTAAGAAGGTAAGGGGGCGCATTCCTACTCAGGCAAGTTGTTGCACAGCTCTATAACAAGGGTTCACAAGCTCTATCTTGGTGGTCAATACCTATATTTTAAACAGTGCTCGCCTCTTACGAGCTACTTGGTAGAGATACCATCAAACTAATGGCCCCGTAATTGGTACAGTCTATGCACGAACGTTTGCTTTTATACAAGGGCACGATGACAGCACAATGCTAGTTTTTGAACAATCTACCGTTTCTCCAGCATTGATTACAAAGGACTCAGAAAGAAGGAAGGACAATGAAGAGTCCGAAAGGCAGGACCACCTAGCATGATCATCTTAGCTGTAATCATATCTATTCCTGCAGACTTACCATTTCTCATACTGCTGATTTGTTTTCGTAATGCCATCACATGCCTCCGCTATTTCTGACTCATTTGAGTACTTAGACCCAGCGGCAGCATCCGGAGCATGTTCCGGAGCATTACAGATGCGTTGCCGACCTTAAAGAATGAGTACGCTCTTTTCTTGAAGGTTCCTAAGTTATATTCGTTTGGGAATACCGCCCTTGGTAACTGATCCCACAAAGGAGTTGTGCGGGGTAAGAAGTGTCTTAGAATCGCACAGTTGTAGGTCGCATGTGAATGATACCTTAAACTCAGACGCGATGTCTCAGACTCAGAGCATTCCCCATGATAGATGCGGTAGAGAACACTGAGTGACCAAACATTTCTACGCAACGCCAAGGAATCAAGCAGATTGGTAATTGCCCGGTCATTGACAATTCGAGTTTCTCTACGTTAAATTCGGTCAAACACAAGAATCTGGTACAGTGGAGGCCCTGCCCAGAGTTGAGTACAGTATTCCATATGACCACGAAATTGAACATCACTCGAAATGTTAACGCTTAATATACCAACGCAGGCGGCATTGGCGGTTAGGAAAACACTCTCAAATCGAGGAGATCCGACAAAGGGAGTCTTTTTAACGGAAAACGAGCAAACTTGTGTCTCAATAGGGCTAAATCATAGCAGATTCTGCTGGCCCGAAAACGAAATTTCGGACAAAAGCTTGTCAACTATAGACACAAATTGGTTCCGGCTCTCAATGACATATTCCTGAGAATATTAGGCCGGCCGAAGTATACCTAAGGCTTCCCCAGTACTTTTGTCTGCATGGCCATGAGTGTTACTAATTTGCAATACGTCATTGATATGCAGAAGAAACAGAGTAGTAGAAAAGAAAATAATAAATATTTATTTGAGGAATATGAGTGTTACAAAGATGTTACAAAATTATTTAGGCGTTCCAACATATGCTACCAACTTGTGGTGTGCAAATATTTTAAGCTTTGGGGAACACCAGCATTGACGAGCTTGAACTCCGAGCACATATCGTCGACCACGACCTTGATGCTACGCTCTGTCAAAAAAACTAGTGACCCATTTGCATAATTTCTCAGGAATACCGTAAGAAGGAAACTTCGATAATAGGGCCTTGTGTCACACCCGATCACAGGCTTTCGCTATGTCCAAACTGACATTTTACTACTGGTGCTCCTCTGGCTACTTTAAGAACTGGCAGTTTCTTATGGATTCCAAAATTTTGGAAAACAAGGAAGTTATGCGACTATGGGTCGGTAATTGGACGGATCTAAGGGTTTTAGGAATCGGGTGTACTAAAGCGGTCTTCCATGAACAAATTCAAATTCAAATTCAAAATGGCTTTTATTACGTAGATCTGTGACGCGTCTATATACATAATTCTAATAACTACCACCGGATCGGAACGCGGACACTCACTGAGAAGATCCGGCGAAAAAAAAAACAGCGGGCTTGTCTTTTTTCTTATAAATCTACTTACAAAAGTTTATTACATTTACAAATAATTTGCAGAGATTGGTATGAAGAGCAATTAATCCCAAGCATTTTTGTCTTCTAAATATTCTGAAATGTTATAATAACCCTTACCATACAACGTAATCTTAATACATTTTTTAAATTTATTAAATGGTATGTCTTTAATGTGCTCGGGAAGTTTATTGTAAAAACGTATACATTGGCCCATGAAAGAGTAACTGATTCTGTGGAGATGAGACTTATGCAAAACAAGATTGTTTTTATTCCTTGTGTTTACAGCATGTACATCACAATTTTTCTTAAACAAATTCATATTTTTATAGACATATATCAAGTTTTCAAAAATATATTGAGAAGTCACCCTAAGAATTTTTATTTCTTTAAGCTTTTCCCTGAGGGAAACTCTTGGGCCTAAGTTATAAATTGCCCGTATAGCCCTCTTTTGCAAGACAAATTTTGTGTTTACCTCGGCCGAGCTTCCCTAGAGAAGAATGCCATAAGACATGATGCTATGGAAAAAACTAAAATAAACAATTCTAGTGGTGTCGACATCTGTTAACTACTTTATTTTCTTAACAGCGTAAGCTGCTGAGTTCAATTTGATGGCAAGGTTTGCAATGTGCGGGCCTCACTGTAACTTTTTATCTACAGTAATTCCAAAAAATGTGGTGGAATCTACTAGGTCCAGTTTGTTCCCATTGAGTTGTACATTGGTATCTACTTGTCTTACATTAGGCATTGAAAATTTGATGCACTTAGATTTTTTTTTTCATTTAGAAAGAGATTGTTTACATTGAACCAGTGTACAACTTTTGAAATAGCATCGTTCGTTTCGTCATACTTACCCAGTTGTCTTTTCACTTTAAATAATAGTGAAGTGTCATCCGCAAACAACACTATTACATGATTATCCCTTACGTAGTAAGGCAAGTCATTTATGTATATGAGAAACAAAAATGGTCTCAGAATGGAGTCCTAGGGGACACCCATGGTAACAGCAGCACCTGAACTCGGTACAACGCCTAATGAATAGAAGACATACTATTAACCAATATAAAATATCGAATTAAACATGTACATATCATATGGATAATAGAATTGAGAGTATTAAGTACTTTTTATATGATCTGTCTGACAGTGACATCAGTCATCATCATCAGACAAGTAGGACGGAGAATAATTTTATATGGAATTTGGGTAAATTTCGACGACAGATATATTATACACATTTCAATCACTCTATATAATAGATATTCTTTTTTTCTAACACTTTCTAACTGTGCGAAATTTTTATATATGCTAAAAACTTTGAACTTAAATAACTAGTTTTGTACACGGGGCACACTAAAAGTTTAGCACTTCAAGCTAATCGGACCTATTTGAATTTCGAATGTTATATTTTTAAATCGTTGCAACCATCCTAGTAATAAAAAAACAATTGCCGGAAATAATTTGTCAATTGTTTTTTTTTATTACACATCAAAGTTCTACGTACGCAACGAAAATTGAATTAAGTAAGACGTAAAGATTTTAGAGCGATGATTTTTTATGATTTTAAAAGTACTCTTTCTCCGCAAGACTGTGTCGCACGTCTTCAAAATGCTTTTGAGAGAGAAGCACCTTGTGTGAGCACCGTGAGGCGATGGTTTGCTGAATTTGAGAGAGGTCGAGTTGCTTTACATAACGAATTTCGTAAAGGGCGGCCTTGAACTGCTGTCAACGAAAATAATGTGACTACTTTTAAGCGGTTCATTGACGAAAACCCCCTGATTACCTATTAGACAATTTGAGGACTGTTGAGGATTGATATGAGCCAAATTCAGAAAATTTTACACGAAGAATTGAAAGTTCGGAAACTTTGTTGTCGTTGGATACCTCATGAACTGACAGCGGAGCAGAAACGGGCTCGCGTGGAATGGTGCTCACAGATGCTACTGAAGTACGACCACGGACATTCTCATGCCGTTTATGACATTGTCACAGGAGACGAAACGTGGATTTATTGATTTGAACCCGAAAAAAAAACAGCAATCTTGTGAATGAGTGTTTGAAAATGAGAACAGGTCAACAAAAGTGAGACAGGCGAGAAACGTTGGTAAAAAATGCTAGCCCTGTGATTTCTGTATTTTCCCCAAAATCAAAGATTTAATTAGAGGTTTTACTTTTACCAACTCCGAAGAGGCAGTGATATCGTTCAATCAACACGTAGAAAACATGCCTTCAGATCTCCTCCTTGATGTATCTCCTGTTTTAAAAATTGTTCGATAGCATGACAAAATGTAAAGGAGATTATTTTGAAAAGCAATAAACGTTACATTTTGATCATAACATGTTTTTTTTTTAAGTTGCGCTAAACTTATAGTGTGACCGTACAAAGCTAAATAAGTTTTATCATATGTTTTGTACACAGTATATAAATACGTTATTTTTTGAATATGTTGTCTCAATTTATTTTTTAGGTATTGTTTAATCGTAAATTGTGTCAAAACGAACGTGTAATTGCGCATCATTTTCGGTTTTGTTAGTCTGTGGCTTTGCTTACACAAATTAACAGAACTTTTCTATTGTGTTTCATGTTTAATTTGATTTTATTTCACAGTAACTAAGACGTCTTTAGTTAATATTCAATCTTTTGCTTTTTGCCACATATAAATACTTAAATGAATTTGTGATTTCTCATGAAAATTATAGTCTATGTCACTCACACGGTTTTCACGAATCTGACAATACCTCGTTTGATAAAATCAGTTAACTCGTTCGGGCTGTAGCGCGTACAATCGAAATAGTCACAAATACATACATACGAACACAATTATACACATATATATACGTACTCTCGATTATTACCCTCGATCGATCGAAAGCATTACCCTAGTTTTGTCAGGTTAAAAAAAAATATTTTTTTCTATGTACCTACTTTCTTCCCGGCAAGGGTTGCACCCGCTTGCACCCTGCTGCCGGCGCCCATGTAACCCGTTCATCGCGTCTGCTCCCATCCATTCAAATCACCATACACAAACATTCTTTAATTTCCTTCAGCCATATCCAGAATCCCATCAGAATCAGAATCAGAAAAATCTTTATTCACTTGAACCATACAAGTGGTATTTGTGCGCGTCGACATTTTTTTTAAACTACCACCGGATCGGAATCGCGGGCACACACTGAGAAGATCCGGCGAAAGAAACTCAGAGGGCTTGTCTTTTTTCAATAATAATAATTACAATAAAGACTAGATTAAAAATACAAATTACAATCTTACTTTAACTTAAATAAAAGGTACAACAAATCACATTACAAATTTTGGTGACAGATTGAAAACTCTATCCCCAAGCATGTTCATCTTCCAAATACTCTGAGACCGTATAATAGCCTTTTTGACATAGTTTTACTTTTATAAATTTTTTTAAACTTATTTATCTCTAATAACTCTAATAACAATGGGCAACTTATTGTAGAAACATGCACATTGACCCAAAAAGGATTGACTAATTTTATGGAGACGAGTTTTGTATACGGCTAGATTATTTTTATTCCTCGTATTAATGTCGTGAACATCACATTTTTTTGTAAACATACATAGATTTTTTTTAACATACATTAAATTCTCATATATGTATTGACAACTGAAGGTTAAAATATTTATTTCTTTGAATTTTTCTCGGAGAGAATCCCTTACTCTAAGATTATAAATAGCTCTAATAGCTCTTTTCTGTAATACAAATATAGTATTTATATGTGCAGAATTTCCCCAAAGAAGTATCCCATAAGACATTAAACTATGAAAATAGCTAAAATATACTATTCGGGCCGTTATAACATCTGTTAATGTTCTTATTTTTTTTACTGCAAAAACTGCTGTACTAAATATATTTTTAAGGCCATGATTCGACGTCGATCTTACCGGAGCATAGGCTACTACCACAAAAACTTCGGTAACTCTCAGCTTAATACGAACCATAAGCAGTTTCTCGCCAACCAGACCATATTTTTTTAGACCTGAAGCTAAAGGATTACTGCCATAAGATGATACGTACATCAGTGCTGGCGTGACAGGTCTATGGTACACCAGCTCATCGCCACTAACCAACGCAAATCTCGTACCAACGAGGTCATATCGGTACCTACACGTCACCTCAAGCAAACGCCCTAACCCGCTCTGCGGCACTTTTTCGGACCAGAAATACAGTCCAATAAACCAGCAGAGATCGCGACGTACACGCTTGTCAATTAATCTTTCTAATCATTCTTTCTAATAATCATAATAATTCGTTGCATTACGAGATCTATCAGATCTCTAGCAGCACTTTCGTATGTACGTGGACTAAAATCCTGTTGTTTCACTCCTTGCTCACTCCTTTAATTTGTAAAGTTGTCTATGTATGAGCAAGACACATATTTGTATCCTACTTGAAGGTGAGTCCGTAGACATTATAAAAAAATAGAGATGGATTAGGTCGCTAACGCACAGTTCTGTATTTTTTTTTTCATTGCTTGCGTTAGGAGACATTTTAAGGGCGTATTCAGATGACCCGCGCCGAGCACGCACACCGAGCGCTCAGTACGCGTAATGCATCGCGCACGCCTCGCACGGATCGAGTACTTCGAAAATACCATCATTTGTGGAAGCTGTATCAGAGCTGAAAGCACTGTTTGGACTTTATTATCTAGCTGGAGTATTCAATATGAATGACATGAATACCAAAGAAATGTTTGAATACTGGCTCGCCGTAGCCAGAGCTACAATGAGCCGTTGCCGTTTTGAATTTTTGCATTCGATTCGACGACGGAGAAACTCGTGAAGAAAGCCGCAAAACAGATCATCTAGCTCCGATTTTCCGAGAAGTTTTTGATCAAATCATGGATGTTTGTTCGAAACTGTATACACCTTCTGATTGCTACACTATAAACAAACAACTTCTATCCTTCCGCGGTCGTTGTCTCTTTAAGATGTACATACCTTTAAAAACTTACATGTTGAGTGCAATCATTTATGTGGGTCAAACATCTCCTCCACCAACCATGTCTGTTCCTGAATACTATGTTATTGAGCTTTCAAAACCAAAACACGGTTCTAGACGAAACATCACTATGGACAACTGGTTTACGAGCGTCCCATTAGCTAAAAAGTTACTAGAAAGACAACTGACCTTGATTGGAACTATCCGCAAGAACAAGGGTGAAATTCCAGAATCATTTTTGGAGTTGCAAAACAGAGAGAAAAAATCTGCCATGTTTGCCTTTGATGGACCGCTAACACTTCTTTCATATTGTCCACCAAGAGGTGCGAAGAAGAAGGTTGTCATCATGCTGTCTACACTATACGATTCTTTCGACAACGACGATGACGTGGAACTGCCAGATCTAATACATTTTTATAATAAAACAAAAGGTGAGGTCAGGGCCGCCTTAGACTGTGCTGGGGCCCTTGGGCACACAAGAATTTGGGGCCCTTTTGGAATGTAAAGAAAGTGAAATACATTTTTTTACTGTGATCTGCTTTATTATGGGTAATCTAATCTAATATAATTAATGATATTAGTATGATGCGAAATTACGGTAATAGTTTCTTTCGAGATTTCTGTTGAGCAAAATCTTCTATTAAATCCTCGAACTCAGTTTCCTGAAGAATATCACTTTCTATGCTCATAATTGACAAATTTTTTAGTCGTTCTTGTAGCATTGATGTTCGCAATTCATTTTTAATTCTCTTAAGCTGCGAAAATGAGCGCTCCCCACTACAATTGGTAACCATTAGGCAAAGGAATATTCTTGTAGCAACTTCAACATTTAGAAAAGTTTCTTCTAATTTATCAGTCTTTATTAAGTTAAGTAAGACTGAGACATTTAAATCCGCTGATGGCTTTGCTATATTTTTTAAATATTGGCTTAAATGAAAACATTCTGTTTTGAGCTCATATGTATAAATGTCTTCGTGATAAAATTCTGCAAATTCGTTGCATTTTTTGGTCAATTCGTCAGATTCGATTGTTGTTAACTGACAAAGAAAACTAAATCGATTATCAATTTCTTTGTATGCTGCCGAACGTTTTTTTAAATGTGTAATTAATGTGTCAATTATGGGACTGAAAGTATCTACACGAAACTTTTCCTTGCCTCTCAACTGGAGAGTCTCTGATGATGATGGTCCTTCAAAAAAAGTGAGGCGTGAGCTGCGAATTCTTTTTCTTTCAAATTTATCTTTGTAATCAGCACCTGGATTTTTTTCTTTAGCAGCTGTTACATAATGTCCTGTAATTCGTCCAGTAATTTTCACTCTTGTGACATAATTAATCATAGATTCCCTGTGTTGCAAACTGTTCTCATGCTGCATCAATAAGTTACTTATATGCTTCCAATCCTTATATCCATTTGGAGAACTCAAATTATTACCAATAGTGGTATTAAAGAGACGACAGCAATAACAGTACACAGATTTCTTTGTTGGAGAATAAAGAAGCCATTTTCTGTCCAAAGACTCACCATTCTTCAATTTACGAGTAAAAACATTTGTTGTCAAGTATCTAGTTTTGGTTTTACCGCTTGAATTTGGAAAACTTGTAGAAGTTTCGGAGAAATCGCAATGTTTATTTTGGAAAAACTCTGGCCCTTTTCGAATCCAAATATTACGGACTTCTTCCGTTAAAATGTCATCACAGTACTGACCAGGGTCATTAGGTACAGATACATTCTCCAAGTTTGCAATTATTAACTTACAGTTGCTCGAAGTGGAGAGTTCAGCGATTGATGTGTGTTTGTCATTTTCGTTACACGTAATAACCTCTTTTTCCTGGTTATTCTCATAGGTATTTTTATCTTGAGGTGGTGATGATGAACAACTCTCCGACTTATTTGTTTCTTCCACCGTAAAAAATGACGTAAGCCTTGGAAGTTTTTCCGTGATTTCTTTATGAGCTAAAACTTTTTTTCTCTTTTGTGAACCACTCAGATATGTTCTTTTCGAAATAATGAAATAATATTTAAACGAACAAATCAATAGTTCTATTAATTTTACCCAAATTACATTAAACAGAATTAAATCAACATTACTTCTGTGAAAATAAGTGATATAATAAGTAATAACTTTAGGTAAAAAGTTCCGACTGAAAGTTTTTCATAATTTACCCGGGGATTCCCCCAAGCCCCAACCATAGACAAAGTCGACATTTTTTATGGTCGCTTGAATTTGGCATTGGAGCGGTTTGCATGGATGATCGCTTCTTAGTAAATTAGGTAGGATGCGTTCAGAAATACTTTTAAATTACTGAATAACTGAATAAAAAATCAAATGATATGTAACTTGAAAATAGACATTATAGACTCTAGATTATAAAATTTATAAACTCAATTAAATGTCTGGTAAGTTATATCAGACCAAAAACAGTCCTTTAGTACAGCCAAAAAGCGCACTAAGTTTAAATTAAGCAAGAAGCTACCGTGTCTATATACCGCACACAACCGAGACCCTGTAGGCTTGATGTCACTCAAATTCATATAAATATATTGATTCGAATAAATCTGAAAATAATCGATATTCGGGCATTGAGAAAAGTGTAATGAGTATTTTGAGATTAAATGTGAGAGAAATTGTCGGCCCTTCGGGGCCCTCTGAGGATGGGAGCCCTGGGCACTGGCCCCTTGTGACGGTAACGGGTGGGGTAGATGTGTTTAATGCTATGGCGAAGAAATATTTCGTCCAAAGAAAGACAAGAAGATGGCCTTTAA
>NJDC01001538.1:561228-573950 GCA_002245475.1 Calephelis virginiensis
TGATTCGAATAAATCTGAAAATAATCGATATTCGGGCATTGAGAAAAGTGTAATGAGTATTTTGAGATTAAATGTGAGAGAAATTGTCGGCCCTTCGGGGCCCTCTGAGGTTGGGAGCCCTGGGCACTGGCCCCTTGTGACGGTAACGGGTGGGGTAGATGTGTTTAATGCTATGGCGAAGAAATATTTCGTCCAAAGAAAGACAAGAAGATGGCCTTTAACTATTCTGTATGGTATTTCGAATGCCATTGGAATAAACTCCTGGGTGCTCTTCAAATTGTCGAAAGAGAACAATAAGACTGACATAAAATTCCAACGAACTTTCCTCAAAGAATTGGGACTTGGGCTAATATATGAGCACTAGGAAAATCGTTTACAAATCCCAAGTTTGAGGAGGGATGTAATAAGGGTCATTGCAGGTATCCCGAAAAAAGATGTGCCAACACCAAGTGCCATGCTTGACCATCAAAAACAAGGACGATGTGGAATGTGTCCCAGGAATAAAGACCGGAATTCCAAGACCAGCTGCAATAAGTGCCAAATCCCTATTTGCATGGAGCACCAAATAAAAGTCTGCCAAAAATGTTCTACTTAATAAATGTTATTAATTGTATAAGTTGATTTTTGATCTAAATCGCCTAAGAAATAAAGATGATTATAAAACATTTCAACCGTATTTCATTTTCCAAAACATAAAATTTAACTTTGGGGTACTCGAGCACCCCCTTTAGGAAAATATGATGGTAAAATAGGTGTAGGCTTAAGGGTTAATTATAATACAATAAAAGTTTTCCATGTCAACAGCTGACAAATAACTCTGATGTGGCACATTCTGTTTGTTGCGAAGCCAAAGGATGTTACGTGATAGCCATGCCACTGTTGTGCGACACGTGCCAATGAACTGTATTCATTTAATAATTGTAATGTTAAAGTCTTATATTTCATAATAATAATTGATAAGGACGCGTTCACACTGGGCTTAATTTCTTCGTTACAAGTACCTGAATAAGAAATGTTCTTAATTGAATTGATATCTAAATTGTTAAGCCATTCTGGACCCCTGGATAACGAATTCTGGATAACGAATGTGATTCTAGTTGTCAGTCAATCAGCTGCATTTAAGTCTGTGCTCACATGATGCCAACGTGAAGAAGACACGACGACTTTTATAATCTTCTGTACTCTGGTGGACACAACATTTTGCCAGCTGAGAATGTCACCTTGAATCCAAGCCAATGCAATCATAGAGTCCCTCTAACAAAAAACCTCATATTTACTGTCTGTCGTTGTAGCCTGAACCTTATCCAAAAGACTTGCCAAAAGATGTGCACTACATAGTCATCAAGCTTAGGTAGCGTTAACTATGAAAATCCCGTTTTAATGTTTTCCTGTCACAAACTATCTGCTGAGGCAGTTCATCATCCCATTTAATGTTTGGTTTCAACCATGTTCTTTGAAATAAAACCTTAGCTCTATTGGTAAAGAATCCATAGTGTAAGGACTCCATTGTGTAAAAATATGGAAAGATCTAGGTGGATGCTCATCATCTTCGTAGCTTGAACGTTCATAGTGTTAATAACGGCTCGAAGGACCTAAAAGATATATAGTGTATCTATACAAGGGGAGAAGGGACTGTAATACCAAACCCAACGAATGTGAAATGCTGACGGAAAATATTGTGCTTAGCACGCTTGACCCAATTATTATTGTAATTTGTACAGTGCTAATAATATTATAACGTAAAAAAATATTTTTTGAGTTACTCCCGACCATAAGTGTCGCAGGTAAGCGCTAGTACAACATTTAAGAAAAAAAGTCCGTTTTAGTGGTGCTGCTCAAGAAAATCAACATTTGGAATTGTCTTACAGTTAAACTACAAAAACTACACAAAACTAAGCCTAGGTTGCATTCATAAGCCTCAATTCAAGATAAACGTTTTTTTATCAATGGTAAAGATAAACATCCATTACATTAATTTCCGTAAACCATAAAATTTACTGATATGAGTACTTTTAACCGATACCTACTCAATACTTTATTTCAAAGTATCGATACTAAAATGTACTTGGTATCAGAGAAAAGTATCGAGTATTTACTTGGATTTATCGTATCGTTTTATCGTTTTATTTATGTATCGTATAATAACGGACGGTGTCCTAGACGGCGGCATGCGTCCTCGCAGGAGACCCGCCCTGGGAGCTTCAAGCGCGTGCTCTTGCCGACACATACCTAGCGGTATCGTCGGCGAGGGCGCGCGGGGAGCCCCTGGCGTGGAAGGAAGGAAGGACTCTTTATGAGGAATTCCTTTTTCAGAAAAAAGTCACATCGTAAATGGACTAGGATTAGCCCGAATGGGCTTGCCTAAAGACCCTAGAGCGAAACTCACCTCACATTACACCGAAGACATCCCGCACATCAGCCTATTCGAGATTTGGATGGCTCTGAAGCAACTGAAGAACAATAAAGCGCCGTGGGACGATGGAATTACTGCTGAGCTACTGAGAGCGGATGGAACGCAAGTACTCAAGGTCCTCCAGAAACTATTTGATTCCGTAATCCTCGAAGGCAGTGTTCTAGAGGCGTGGACGAGAAGTGTGGTGGTTCTCTTTTTCAAGAAAGGTGATAAAACGTTATTGAAAAATTATAGACCCATCTCACTTCTGAGTCACGTTTACAAGTTGTTTTCAAGGGTCATCACGAACTAATGTAAGATGAACACGAAAATAATGTAAGATGTTTTTAATATTGGTACCTACAAGTCATTTTAAATACTAAAGTATCAACAGTAACTTACTGTGCAGCAACACGCCCGGAGAGAGATCCACAGCCTTACCTATCCCAGTCGCCATAATGACGATGTCATCTCCCTGTTCCTGTGTACCCTGCGTAACCCTCTACACAAAATGCCTAACATTTCTACAATAGGACAGCGCCGCACCTGTAACATCTTTGTGTCTGTAGGACACGGTTGTCTCTTACCATCAGGAGAACCGTTTGCTTATTCGGTACAGTTACCGTTACACGTACCTACATTGTATTAAATTTAACGAACTTATCATTACAGGACTTTTGTTTCGTCCCGTTGTGTTGCAGGCACTTGTTTCAATTGAGCACTCGACACTTGCATACTGCACAGCCAACTGCGGATGTAGTCTGGACAAACTTGCTCTCTATCAGAGCCTTCGAGGTCTTTTAGTAAGGTTTTCACTGTTGTCTTGTCCTTTCCAATGGCGTATTGTCTTGATACTAAAAAGCATCGCACTTTATTGTCGTGAACTGTTGTTACTTTATGTTCTAAAAACAGAGATCGGTCATCCCAGTACACCAACTAAAAACATAACAAAAAAGAAATTGTATTTGTACCATAGAAACCTTATTACAAGTTACCCTACTGTCAGGACCTCTACCACTACAATTATGGCGGCAGGAATAAGTAAGGCACTCTACCGCTAATAATCTTATTGCTAACGATATTGACCATCATCTAATTTGACCTTCTGAATTTTTCTCATCTCTAACGAGCTGCCTGCCAGGAAAGCCGAGTCTAATTACAATATATAGAGGATATTTAGAGGACACGGAAGGTCATGGGGAAAGGTACACTCTAATGAGATACTTGGGCACCGGTAACCTAAACTATTACAAGACATAGTATTCTGTATGTTTGTATGTATAACCACTCATCCATTCTTGCCTGTATTACTATATATCATTAGGACTCAATTATGTTTAAAATATTCGCAAATTGTAAAGATAATATGAATTTGCACTTTGTAAGATAACCTGCAAAATTGCAGATTGATAGAACGTAGTTTTAGGTCGGTGGTTTAAAATCCTTTTAGAATAGATACTACTCGGTCTATGACCCGTTACATACCTACAGTTTATCCCATTAAAAATTGCTTTACCTCGGTACTAATCCTGTATGGCAAGAACAGTGGAATGTGTTCCAAGGTTATAGTTAACGTAGATCTTTGTAACGAACGAATGTCCCCTTGCCGGCTGCGTCGGTAGATGCCGGTTCTAACATAGAAGTTATATCTTGCAAAATCCAAGTCTCGAACGAGTCTCGCCAGGCGAATATTTCTAAAGTACACGTCGCAGTCTTGAAAAGTACAAATACCTGTTGGAAACACTGCCATTGTAATACCTATTAAGTACTTATTTTAATGTGATATTTTATTGCAAGATTCTTATGTTCAATCTTTTTTTAACCTAACACGCATTTGCAACTGCATCGCTATTAAACGTACCACGTCAGTTAAGTATCTGGGTGTTTTAATAGATAATAACTTTTTTTTATTATTGAATCATACATTACTTTGCGGAAATCCATTATAACAGATGTAAAATAAGCCTTTATTTTGATAATTCCGCGTAAGCAGTGTAACTGTTGTGGCAAATAATCCTCCAAACGACACAGAATGTGACAAGCCTAACTGACGTTCCCACCACCCACCTCCGCGACCAGAACACGAATATAGGAAGAGCTCGGGAAACAATATAAATTGTCAGGTTCTTTACATGTGACAACCCTACCTAAAGTTCCCACCTCTCACCTCCGCGACCAGATCACAAATAGAGTCCGAACACGGGAAACAAAACCACTTATCACGTCCTTCGCCAACTTTGTCGAAGCACTCACCAAAGAGAACACCAAATCGCACTCGACGTACGTTTCGCCTCGACACCGAGGCATCCTCAGGAATTCGACCGTACCGTACAAACGACGACACACGAGTAGGACTCGTGTGTCGGGGGTGTTTTGGTCACGGAGGTGGGTGGTGGGAACGTCAGTTAGGCTTGTCACATTCTGTGTCGTTTGGAGGATTATTTGCCACAACAGTTACACTGCTTACGCGGAATTAACAAAATAAAGGCTTATTTTACATCTGAGATAATAACTTGTCATATAATGGTCATTTGAATATGATCGTAGGTCGGATTAGATAATTAATTTTTGTTTTTCGGAAACTGAGGGGAATTTGAAACTTTAAAAACAGTGTATTATGCCCTGGCACACTCTTTACTACATGACTGCGTTACTGTATGGGGTTCCGCCCCGAAAACTCGCCTTTTGCGTTTAGAAAAGGCTCAAAGGGCTATATTAAAAGTTATGACGTTTAAACCAATAATCTATCCCACTACTGAGTTATATGAACTATGCAAAATACTTTCTGTGAGAAAAATATTTATTCTTAATACAATAATTCGCAAACACTCGATGGTTCCATATCAGGCTAACTTATTTAAGGGCAAGCGGCGTTGTGATTCTGTCTGTAATCTTGAGAGATCATTTTTTTAAGATGACGGATAGGCATTTCTTTTATTTGAGTCCATTACTTTACAACAAAATAAATAAAATTCTTAACATCTATCCCATGTCCTCTAAGCAGTGTAAGTTAAAACTCAGCTGCTGGTTATAAAACCTGGGTTATGATGATGTGGAGAATCTTTGGGCTACTAAGAATCAGTAATTTTTAATATAAATTTTTCAAACTATTTTTTGAAGCTTTTATAACTCACAAACACACTGGCACGTTTACACATATACACATATTTATTCACAACACACATAGATACATCACACACACAACACACATACTTATAGCTAATATTATACACGACTAACCTTATTTTATATAATCTTTAGTTTAAACAAATTTTTGCAACGACATTTTGTTTTACTTTGTTATATTAACTGTATTATTCACGAAATAGAGCTGATTATGAATTGTTATAAACGGAGGTGGGCGTTAGTAGCTGCGTCACAGTCCTTCGACTATTGCAGTTACTATCGAAAAGTTAGGTACTGTATGATACCTTGTAAAATAGTTGAATAAAGATATTTGTATTTGTATTGTACTTATTGTATTTCTCATATTCCCAAATGTATTATTAAGAAACACAGATTGAAGTATCCCGTGGCTTAAGTTGATTAGAGTTTTTATAACAATGTAATATGAGATTAATGCAAAATGAGCCATATGCCTGAAAGATCACCGAGAATGTTTAAAAAAAATAATTAAGTCAGTTATTTTTAGGATATTAAAATATAATCTAACAATAAATTGTCACTTTCAAGATTGACGAATATTTACTATTCTTAATTTAGTGCAATCGGTATTGGTAAAATTTACTAACAATAAACTGTAGGTGACGTTGCCTGAATCTCATCATTTCAGCAGGAAATTAACATTTTTCCTAAAGAACACCGCCGCCGTTTCGCAAGAACCCTCTAGTTAATAGGTGTACTAAATGTTCGTGGTTGCCTGAATACTATTTCATTCAGACTGATTTTCAGTTGTAAATATACTAAGCATAATCTTGATGTTGTTCAGAGACCAAATATTGAATTAATTTACATAACGTACGTTTACCGCGAATGTGGCCTTTTCAACTTGAATACGATAAATGCAAGCACTGACAAGGCAGCAGGCGAAGGCAAAGCAATGATAACAAGTGTTCGTACGAGTTATCACAAAACTCTGTCACCAACAAAAGCGTGTGCATTAAACTTTAAGTAAGGATTAAATGTAAATAACTTACCATATATGGTAGTGGTATCATTTATAGAACATTTTCTCATCATTAGGCCACATAAAACACTAAATACAGTCCGTATAACATAATTTATATCAAAAAATATGTACAGCACTATGGTAAAGACCAGAAAACCAATCAGTGACATTATGAGTACTTCACTACGTGTTAATAGTTCAATATTAATAAAATCTACACTCCGTGAGTAGAATTTACAGAATGTTAATAAGATCGCTTTGACCTCTGCACCGAATTGTTTCCATTTGAACGTTAACGCGCATAGCTACTGGTTTCTAACAAGTTAATTTGAAAGTATTGGAGGATACCATGGACAAACATATAGACAAATTTAGACAGGAACAACACATTGCCCTTCACAGTAATCTATTGTTTTAAGATTACGTAATCTCATCGAAAACATTTTGCCCAGATGAGATCATATGGCTCATACTGTGAAAAAGCTATCAGATATCACGTAGAGGCCTTCTCACTCTGAATGCTCTAAATCTACAAACTTTAACTTCCCAATTTTACACCTTGTTCCTTCCGTTTTACTTTAAGAACTATCGGTATAATCTCAGACCAGTAAACAGCGTTATAGAAATGTAATGATTGGTGAAACCATTTCTCAACTTATGCCCATGTAACGGTAACGAAACGGCCAAGCCATTAACTTGGACTTAGACGTAAAGTTGTAAAATTAGAGTTTGAGAAATTAGAGTGAGAAACTTTGCTCTACGAGTGTATGACATCTAACTGTTTCACAGTGCAAGTCATTTGGTCTCGCACGTCTTTTATTTATATCCGGTAATGTAGTCTATATTTTTCCAATGTACGTTTGTTACGCGATTTCTCGGCCAATAACGAATTGATTTTGATGGCTCTTTTTTCGAAAAGTTCTTACTTAGGGTTCGTACTTAAAACCGACTAGTGATTTTGGAGTTGTCCTTGGCTGTCTACAACATAAGGCGACGAAACCTGGGTGCATTGTTTCAAGCAGAAATGGAAATGGAAGCCAGTCAACATAATGGACCTTTTGGTTTGAAGAGTTGCCAACAAAAGTTAAGAAGAGTTAGAACACTGGCAAAAAATTGTTGCGCCTTTCTTTAGGGAAACTGGACATCATAATAGTGTGGCTTGAGAATCAGAGGACAGTTACTGCAGATTGGTATGTAAATAGAGGGTATAAAACCGGGACAGCCATAGCCGGGTCTTTCGGGATCAATAACCAAATTCCAGTTTTTAAAAAAAAATTCATCAATCAAGGACCAAAATTAAAGTCAGAAGTTCTGGCATCATCGTGAAAGAAAATGGTTGAAGTTTTTTCGTAATTATTAAACATGACATTTGGTTCAATTTTGTTCAGTCAAATGTACTTTTCTGTAGAAGTGAATTATTTATGAATAAACAAGTGTATTGTGTATTTCTTCGTTGCCACCAAATCTCACTAAATGAGCTGGACTAAAGAGCTCATTGCCTTACTCATTACAAATGACATGATATTTTATAACGATTTATGATTATTTTGTTAATCTATAATATAAAAATGATTTGCTAAATGTTGGTATGCGCATAACTTCCGAACGACTGAACCGATTTGGCTAATTCTTTTTTGTTGCGTTATTTATTGTCAAAATAAGGTTCTTATGACTTAGAAAAACCAGCAAAATTGCAGGGAAAATGGGAAAATTAATACTTTAATTTTCCCCGTAAAAACTGAACGGGCGGAACGAAGTTCGCCGGGACAGCTAGTAGAATATATTTATTTCAATTGGGTCTTACAAAGATTGTTATGTCGCGTCTATATAGATCTAAAAAACTACCACCGGATCGGAACGCAGCTACTCACAGAAAAGATCCGGTGAAAGAAATTTAGCGCGCTTGTCTTTTTTCTTATAAATCCAATTTACAAAAATACATATTTTATTTGTAGAGATTGGTATGAGCAATTAATCTCAAGCATTCCGTCCTTTAAATATTGTGAAATATTGTAGTAACCCTGACCATACAACATAAATTTAATATATTTTTTAAATTTATTAAATGATATCTTCGGGAAGTTTATTTTTAAAACGTATACATTGAAGAATGAAAGAGGAACCAATTTTATGGACGAGACATATGCACAGCGAGATTATTTTTATTCCTCGTATTTGTTAAGGCCCGGTGAAGTTATAAAAACCGCGAGGTTGGCAACACATAAGTCATTCCAAAAAAATAACTACGGGGTTCAGTATTTACTATGTATTTGTTTATTTAAAAAGTCAAACTACAATTAATGCCAAGGAAAAGGTAATCTCGCTCTATCTCAGTAAAAAGTGAGCGCCGTCCAGCGTACCTACCTACTGGTTGACAGGCCCAAAGTTTCGAAATCTTATTGTAGCGTTTCCAACTAGCTACAGCAGAGTCTAACAACCTATTAGTGTTTTAATCTTCATAGTGATTAGTAGGTAAAGTTTACACTTTCAAAAATTCTTCAACACTTTCCCCCGTGTTGGTCCGGGCTCCTTTGTAGAATAGACCATCTGCCTTCCTGCCAGGCAGCTCGTAAAAGGTGAGCATAGGCTTACAGTTACTAACACCGTGACATCTGACTAGGTGGTAGAGTTTCGCAGCGACTCACCCGGATTGACACCTGCGCCTTACCTATTCCTGCCGCCATAACGTCATGACGTGTTCCGGTTTGGAGGGTAAGGTAGCCGGTAAATTTAATTTTGCTCGAGGCCTAACATCCCGGCCTCAGGTTGGCAACACACCATTACCACCTTTGGAGTCTCTAGGCGGCGTGAATGTCTTACCATCGGAAAATCTGTCTGCTTGTTTGCCTTCCAATATCATAAAAAAATCACAAATCCAAACGATAAGTAAAAATACACAAAAAGTACGTACCTACCTACTCACTTCGTTTTGTTTTCACTGTTGTTCTTAAATGAATTTTCCCGCCCTATTTATACAATAAGTTAACCATCACAGTACAATCCTTCGTCTTCATTTGAAAGTTTGTCACGAATTTGTTACTGTCTGTGATAATAGCCCCAGGAAGCGAGGGGTGGAAATATCATTAGTGTGACTGGTTTAACAAATAAAACTAGATTCAATAAGTCTTTAAAGATTAAAAAACTGGTTCTTCTTTCGCTGAGTACCATTCTAATTTTTTGCTTCTTATCTCAGACCTCCGTCATTTTTAAATGATTTACGGCCAATGTTAATAACCCATCTAAAATAAGAAATCTTTCAGTTTTAGATCAATTTTTTTTTCTTAGAAGTAACGTTGCTTGTGTTTCTCAGGGATAATGTCTGCTTTTAATACCAAGACTTTTTTTGTAAATTGGTCCAGTTTTTTCGGAGCCTATTAACTAACAATTAAATATTTATATTAAATATAACAAACAATTAAATATTTTCTATTTATAATCTTATTACAGTGTAGATATAGATTTTTTTACAAATACAGTAGTGTCCAAGTTTTTGAGATCAAACATAATACAAATATTTCTTCTTAATATATTTAATATTATTCATTAAATTCACATTAAAACGAAGATAGACAGAGATAGATTTCATGTTTGTAACAGACTACTTTTAATGAATATTATTTCGTTTACTAATCGTTTTTTACCTACCCCTGTTCCTGCAACAAAACATAATTACCACATGGGCACCCTTTGAGATGGGTACTATTATTTGGCAAGTAAAGTGCTTTTTTTGGTTGTTACAGTTTTTTCAAAGTATTATTTCTCCTTTAATAGACACATATTTGAGATTCTCATGACACAATAATATGGTCTACGATTTTCTTTGTCTGTACAAAATCCTGGCTACGCCCTTGGACATACTTACGTCCATACATTAAAAATGAAATAGGCAGAGGACGGAGAACACAGAAAACCATTATAGATTTACATTTTATTTCTAAAATAATTTAATATAGTAACAGTTATAAATAAACAGTCCAAGTGTACAGAATTTGTACAGCCTTACGCAGCGATATAAGCGCAGAGCTCTTCAGATGCACAGCACCCAACCCTAGACCAGTTGTCTAGTCGGTAACGAGCCATGTAACCTATGTTCTAGGACCAACACGGGGTAAAATAAAATAATTTGGATTTTAGTGTATGTGTAGGCTGTAATGTGATAACATCTTCTTTACAAAGTTTCAACGTGTTACTTCTTTCTACAAGACTTGATGTTTTTATCAAGAGCCATTCCCATTATGAAATAGCAGAACACTCGACACAAAACTGTATTGTATTTCTGTGAGACTAATTAAGATCAACTATCAGTAAAACGGCGGCAGTGGCTTACCTTCTGTAATTGACATAATTATGGATTAGACAGTGCGTGTTATTACCATGTTTCAGTCTAAAACTTAAGGATTACATACTTGCACATGGCTTTTTAGGTACGTGACAAATATTTATGTCTCCCATGTGACATGTCTATAGGCAGTTGTCCCTTATCATCATCAACGAAATTTACTCTTACTAAGCTACACTCTGAAAAGGTTTTAATGACGATTGTTGCATTGCCGACAATCAGGGCTACAGGGATGTATAGGTGGTGCGTGAGGATGTTGTAGAGGTAACAGTAATGGTGCAGAGAGTGCGGGCAGGGCTGGTAAGGGCACGAGCCACTCGGAGCCACAAACTCGACCCATCACTAGAGTCGGCAGGAGTGGCGCCCGAGGCCCGACGGGACGAAAGGCCGACCACCTCGATTCAATTTCTTCTGAACTCGATACAGATGTCTCGAAGGTGGAACTTGAGCTTGAACCTATACTGGATCTGTCCCGCTGACCCTGAGGAAGGTTTGTTTAATTGGGTACTGAACAAGTAGGATAGTAGCCAGATATAAGGTATGCACTTGATATATTTTACTTGAATTCCGAGTATATTTTAAAACATCGGTCGTTTATCTTCTATTCTAGTCCGTTTTTTAAACATAAATTGTATTGAATTTTTAGTTTGTGTCTTTTCTCGACTAGACTTGGCTTCAAAATTGGTGACTTCTCAAGCAGGTACACACATGTGCAGGTTTCAAAATGAAAAAAAAAAAAAAATCTAATTACAAATGACACAGAAATAGACCGCCTCGTTGGTCGAGCGGCTAGCGTACACGCCTAACTATGTCACTTTTAACGCACCTACCTACCGAAAAGCTGTTTACTTGTCAGCGCTAAAGACTTAAAAAATAAAAAAATAAATGATAGTGTAAGAAACCAATGAAGTCGCTTTTATTCAATCAATCAAATCAAATCAAAAGATCAATCAAAATTCTTTAAAAAAAACTACTTTATTCAACAGAAATATCAAATAAGAAACAGTTTTTAATCATTACTTTTTTGAACTTACAGAAAATTATTTTCTGTTTTTAGCTGAACTAGCCAGACTTCATTAGATTTTTAGCTACTATTTACTTTTCACCTTGAACCTTTCAAATGAAGCACCAGATAAACAATTGAAATGCCAACAGAACGTATTGCTCTTATGCAATTTTCCTTTTGCTTTCTCATAACTTTTTACCCACCTGAGGTCTCTTTAATGTGAAGATATTTTTAATATTCTTTTCTTTTCAAAACATAACTAAAAATAATTTGGGTTAAAATAGTTTTTAAACCTTTTTATTAAATGTGCACCCTGTAGCACATATTTCAAAATATTTCATGGTACAAACCTACCGACATGGCGCTTTGCTATAAGCTCATTAAGAATTTAAAGCATGCTTCACCCATTAAGAGTTTGTTTAATAGTCCTGATGTACCTTCGAAATCAATAAAAAACGCAACCTACATGCACAGCATTGCAGTGTTCCACAGCCCGCAACAAATCGTGGTTGCACCTTCTAAGCACCAATTCCAGCACGGACCGCTTCTTTCCTGGGAATAACTTTTTGAGCATCTCCAGACCAGCAGAACTGACATTGCTTGCAATTTCATTGCCGTCTTCAGTAGCTCCGAGACTAAATAAAATAAAAGTGTATTGAGATGGGTTATACCATCGAAACTTTTGAATTACTAAAATATATAATGGCACTACACTGTCCACTACAAAATGTGATATACTACACTGTTACATATACGAGGGTCAAACTGAAAGTTCTTAGAAAATCAAAAACTAAGCATTCTAGCAAGTTATTAGTTTTATTATAACTTTTCAAAATAGCGTCCATTTACATCAATA
>NJDC01001540.1:0-31845 GCA_002245475.1 Calephelis virginiensis
GCAAGGGAACCAATACCAATTCGCGTGCTCACCTCAAAGTGTAAGTACCTAACATAGAGGTTTTTAGTTCTCTAAGTTATCACTAGATGGCGCTGAAACACATTACTTACAGCTTTACATTCAATCAACAGGGTGCCATGTATTGCATTCATTTGATACAGTTTATTATACTATGATTAGTCTAAATCTAAAACATTAGGGTGTAAAATAATTACTATGGCGAATACATTATTTAAATGCTGCCAGTTAATTACCTATATAATGTAGCACTACGTGTTGGAAAGGAAACAGGCAAACGGATTTCCTAAGGTCACAGAAGCTTAAAGACTACTCGAAATTAGACCAAATATTGTATGGTGTAGAACTATTTTTATTTTTATCAATATCAAGAAATTCTTTTTTTTTCTCTGCTAGCTTAAGTCAATTAATGTCCCTACTATTTAAGAGTCCTATGATCTGAAACGATTATCCTAGTTTAGCACGACTGCCTTATGGTGGAAGCAAAAAGTACTTGTTAGTTGGTAAGCTTAGTTACTCGAAAGAATAAACATCAAAATAAGCTCCTGATCGGCAATCCACTATGAACATCTTTAACGTCTCAAAGTGACATGTGTTTCGTTCAATCGGAGAAATAGTCTGCTGATTTGACCTATTGTCAATAATCTTAACTGGCTGATATGACTGACGTTGTCCTGCCTTGAGTATGAATATTGAATTATTAAATTATTTGATGTTTTGCTTAATCTAAAATTTTTTACTTTCTCCTGACAGCAATGAACACACAGAAACAGAATTAGCAATATTGTTCCATCCGTTCGCAAGTAGTGCTATCATAAAGTGAAATAGAGGTATATTTTTTTTGTGATAATGTAAGGCAAACAAGCAGATTCCTGATTATAAGAAATTCACGCCGCCTAGACACCAAAGGTGGTAATGGTGCGTTGACAACCTGAGGCCGGAAAACATTCCGACATTCCGTTCAAACATTCCGTTAAACTAACTTTTGCTCGAGGCCTAACAGGCCTCGAGCAAAAGTTAGTTTAACGGCTACCTTACCCTCCGAACCGGAACACGTCAACGGCAAGAATTGGACGTTACGGTGGCAGGAATAGGTAAGGCGGTGGTACCAATCCGGGCGAGTCGCTTCGAGACTCTACCACCTAGTAGGATGTCACGGTGCTAGTGACGGTAAGCCTATGTTCGCCTTTTACGAGCTGCCTGGCAGGAAGGCAAATGATCAATTCTGCAAAGGAGCCCGGATCAACACGGGGATTTTTATAAACATAACCCTCACATCAAAGTCGTAACCCTGTATATTTAACAATGATTCTCTTATTTTACAGAGGTTAAGATGTTCGAGGAAAGAACCATGCAAATTATTCAGCGCGAGACGTCGCCACGAACAAATCGACGAGGTAAACGCGAGTACCATATGCCAGTGCCCTAGGGACCACACTTGCCCCAAACACCACACGGAGCCAGGGGTACTCCCTGGCGTCACGTACGTAGCTGAGGACATCCGCACCTACCATGGGTACTGCATGCCAGACCCACTACCCGATTCATACAGATTTGTTGGTGATAAAGACTGAAACTTACGATATAAATACTTTGTGATCCCTGGTAGTGTACTTAAATTGTACATAAGCCATTACCATCTCAGATACTTAAGCGATGGTTGCTATTACCTGTTTAGTACAAAAATAACTCATTAGGGCAAACGCACATCGATTTCATTAAATTATTCTTCATTAGTACGAGTATCGTGTACTGAACTATCATCTAAAAACTTATTCTGGCTGAAACGATTAAAGGTTGACTTTTGAAGCAAGCGTCATTGTCGTGGCGGCATTGACCAATGGTCAGCATTTGTAACTCTGCGTCAGAGCGCCATATTGTAATGTCTTTGATTTATATGTAAGTTATATTACTACTGGAGATCGCACGTCTAGCGAAGATTTGATATCAATTTTCAAATATTACTGAATTAACGGCTTCTCTTTCATTTTGAATTTGTTGATAGACACCACAAGACTATCGGAAAACGAGATTCGAGTCTCTGTTTAATTTCCCGACCTCATGACAGTCATGTGATGTCTAGATTATTAGAGAGTCAGCAATATTTCGAAATTGACATCAGATCTGTGTTAGGAGTGTAATCTCCAGTAGTAGTAGCTTCATGGATTATACTATGAGAATGTGTGAAAATACCTGGCGTTTGTATGACGTTTTGACGCAATCATCGACATTAATGAAGCTAGTGTTGAAATATCACCTTTAAGTATCAAATTAAAGTTTAAACACATACCCTATTATTCAGTAGACAAATGTCGCTATTTTACAAAAAAAAAACATTTTTGAAAAGCATGCACATGATAGTATTTTTTGTCAAAATAATGTATACTAAAGGCTATCCGAATTCGAATTTCTTTGAGCAAAAGTGATAGCTGAAGCATAATATTTACAAAAAGCGCACGTACACGTTCCGCTTCGCAGTACCTAAGTCTGCAGCCGTTGTAAAACAATTTAAAATATTTTCAAGCACATGCACTTTTTGAATGTTGCACTTAGAAACCGAATCGCCCTTATAGCAACTAAATATGATAAAATTACATAAAATAATATTCGAAACGATGTAGTCCCAAAATTTACTGAATGTAACGTCGTGGTTGGAACAATGCTTTGTTTTTGTAAAATAGCTATATTTATTATTACAAAATTTCGAATGACTATTACGTATGAATCTGTTACCATATCTCCAACAATATTATTACAGATCTAAATATTTTATACAATTAGTTTCTTTGGTAGTTATTTTTTTGACATTTATTGTACACGTCATTCTATTAGCGCTAAGCTTTTTTATTTCTTAAAATATGTAATGCAAGATTTAAGTGTTTTGTTTCGTATTTTAAACATTTTTTGCGAGAATATAAAAATTTATATTTAGATTCTATAAATATTTTTTTTCTTGTCTCTTAAATAATTTAAAATATCTGGCTATAGGATGCAACGGGTATAAACAACACATTCTAAAAATCAATTAAAGAAACATTTTGTATATTTTATTAATTCGTTGAATCGTTAAATAAAAAAACACTGTAGTATGTTTAACTATCAATATCCGAAAACTATAACATATTTTTATTTGGAAAGAAACGACGAGAACGTCTTTTTAATTTACTAATATGATTTTTTAGGATTTTTTTGCGATGTCTAAACGAAATGGTTTTAAGTCAACTAAGATAGATAATGTTAAAAGCATGCGAGGTACAAGAGTATTGATACTGTACTAATATGATTATAACTTTGCTGATCTACAATACGAGTAAGTACGATAGCGTAAAAAACAATTTTCATTTAAGAGTGAAGCCAGACCCGCGTAATTATTTGAGCTGTGACTCGCGTAAAATGACATTGCGTTACGCAACCAACCCACAAAATTACGCGTGTTCGGCTTCACCTTGTCCTTATCAAGTTACAGAAACAGATCAGAGAAATACACCAATTTAAAATTAAATGCTAATTTCAGACGGACAAAGTTATAATTATTACATGATACTGGTGTTAATTTACTTATTCAATTTGAATACCGCGTCATTAACTTTTAATAAACTCAGAGTGTATTTATTTTAAGAGCAAATTTTATGCTGAATTATCTATTTTCAACGGAATTAGCTTTGAATTAAATGTCAACGGTAAAATATTTTAATACTACTGTCAACTCTTAATACTTAAAAAATATATTTTTTTAAACATCATAAATAAAATTTCCGATTAATAATAATACGGAAATTTTGTACAATTTTGAATTATTTTAATTAGGCATACTCCGAGTTTGAATGACGTTTTATCCAGAACGTTTATAATTTAAGAATCTTAATTGTAAATAACTGTGAGAGCTTTGTTTTCTGTTATATTTGTAAATATTTTAGCGTAAGTGACCATTCCAAAATTGTAGAATAACTTATTTTCATTATTACTTGCCATACTTACATAGTTTGTTGCGTTTTTTATTATAAGAGTCAAACATTTGACTTGCTTTTAGCATTTATTTCAAGTCTTCCGTTCCATGAAGGCAGGTTATTCATTGTTGTGTTTGTTTATGCTTGTATAATGTTTGTTATACTATAATAAATTGATTAAGAGCCATATTATAAAGTTGCATAACTTATAAAGTCAGCGTGTTTTATTGAAAAAAATGTGTACAGGAAGCAACGCAGATCTTTATACTCTTCATAATACTAGTATAGTAAAGGCGAGTTATCTGCGTTGCATACAATACAAGTTCGGGCATTTTTTATCTTAACAGTATGCAATTATTACACATAGATACAGTGTATTTTCAGTGATTATTACAGTGAAGTTCTTAAAAATTATTCTACAACAGATATTTCTAATTAACGCCTCTATTCCATGACAAGGCGGTTACGAAATAAACATATGCAATTTGACTGATAAAACATTTATACTGTTCCATATCATATTCAACTTCCTTCAGAGTTTTTTTAATTACAATATATTAAATTTATATATTAGAACTGTAAACAGATGTTAAATAATATAACAACACTATAACAAATAATGATAATTATATCAATTTTATTATTTCAGAAGACACGCTAAGACGTGGACTTTGTAGCCAAAAAATATAGATGGAGAGTGGGTATAAAATATAAATGTTCCATTTATAAACACGTGACTAAATATCAAAAAAAAGTTTTAATGTTAATGGTCAAAGATTAATAATATTACTAAGAAGACACGGAGGGAGTGTCATCTACAGAAGATAATATGAGATTAGATTCTACCACCGTTTTCTGTCAAGCAGATTATGCCTTGTATATAAAAAAATGTTTTTAATTCGGTGGCTTCGAATTGGTGGGTAATACAAGTACTTCAACACATAGATCTGATTTTACAAATTGAGATCCAATTTATTTTTATACTAAAACCCTAGCGTAGTTATTGACTCTCTTTTGTGACTAGTGTTTTCATTGCTGTTTTCTGCAGCGAAAAAGTACCATTACCTATGAACAGCTATTAAACATGTGTAGATTAAATTAAATTCAAAGACTAACTATTTGAACACGTTAATTCATCTGATAAGATTTTAACGAACGAATAAATAAAACTGGAAATGATAAAAAAATTACTAATACGCTTAGATTTTTGAAAAAGGTAGGCAATATTTGCACGTAACACAGATAATAAATAAAAAGCCTATGCCAAAATACTTACAACAAACACGCAAATGCCAATAATAAAGAAAAAAAAGCGAAGAAGCTGTAGGAACGAAAACATAGACAAAATAATTCACATTTCAATTGGCATTTTAAATTTTATTAATGTAAGAGTAATTCATAAAATTTGTGATCAGCATACCAAGACCAAAACCAATATTGCTTTTGGTCTTGCGAATCTAGTATTGGTCTTGCTCAAACATTTGTAACATTGGATTGCTACATTTGAGTCACAATCGGGTGTTTTAGGTTTCTTTGATAAATATTTGTATTAAATGAAAATTAAAATCAAATATTTACATTTTAAATTTAGGCTTTCTTGCGCACGTGGCAAGTATAACTATAACAGACAGGGTGGACATATTGACCCTGTTTACTATCATACCAACCAGAGCCCTTACCAGTTTACGGCTTGTCAAAGCTATACTCGTTACCGTCTCTGTAAATTATTTACATGAAAACTTTTAACAGCGCCTCTATTGGTAACAAAAAAAATTGTTTTTGAGACCAAGATTGTCATAGATTTCGACAAGTAAGTTATCGAACGTAATCAATATCAAATAATGGTAAAGGCTCAGTTAATCCGACGGTTGTCCTTCCTTAACTGTAAGTTTTGTAAATTTTTTTTTTACAAACACACCAAAAAAACATTAGTAAAATTGGTCCATCCGTTGAAGCGTGATGCAATCAAGTTAAATGGGAATAAATTTTTATAGATAAGATAATTTTTTTTAGTCTTATGTTTTAGAGGGGTTTTGTTCAAAGACATGTCAACCCCATCGTACCGGATCACACTTTTGTCCCTCATATTACAAAAAAAAAATAATGTAAAAATATAAAAATTAAATACCTAATAAAGATAAGATAATGTCGGAGTAACTCCGTCACAATCTAAAGATACAGGGTGCTGTACTTGGTGAAGTTATCTTAATTTTACAAAACCATAAGATCAAAACTGAATAATTTTCAGCTATAACGATTTTGATACAACACGTTGAACACGCAAACACAATGCAAGAAGTGAATAAAACTGACAGGCTCATGTATGTATGTAAATATGAATGTTAATGTTTGTAAAATAATACCGATATATACGTCTTCCTTATTTGTTTAATTTTAAGTTAAATTATTTCCAGAAAATAATAAATGTTTCAATACCGTGAAATCTATGTTTTCTTCAATTTGCCTTTAATGTGTACCTTCAGGGGTATTGCCGTAAAAGAGAAATAAATCCAATTTTGTTTTATAGATACGTTATAAGCGAATAAGCAGGCCTTCTAACGTAGATAAGACACGATCATCGCCTGTGGACACCTAAAACGTTTCTGGTGTGTCTCTATCTCGTGGTCGGGACATTAGGCATCCAGAGGAGATCCACAATCAGCGCTTATGAAAAGAGACAACCATCGTTTATGTGCACCTCGACTACTCGACTCGTACGTCACTAGGGCAAAGCTTTCATATGACCGAGAACTAAGACGACGTGTGCAATTAACGTCTACCTACCCGACCTTCCAGCACAGATCATGAATAAAGAGCACTAATGCTTTTGGAAACGGGAATTAGTACCAACCCGAGCGAGTTGCTGAATAGCACTTTGCCATTAATTAAAATTTAAATTTATGTACAACTAGCTGGTAAGCTATCTATTGCTGAAGGCCTAACATACCAGCCTCAGGTTAGCAACGCACCATTACCGCCTTTTTACATTATATTACACCTTTGGTGTCTCTAGGCGGAGCGAATTATTTGCCTTTCAATATCATAAAAAAAAGAATATGTATCTTAAAAGAATATGTCATTTTAAGTAAGTACTATTGAATACTGTACTAGCGTATAATTAATATTTAGTATTTGGATGGACCAAAACTGCTAGTTAGTTATTGACAGAAGGTTCTTATGAAAAAAAAATCAAACAAAATTGCAGGAAAAACAATAAAAAACAGTGCTTTACTTCATACAAACAGCTCTTTATGTTAAGCAATACGAAGTTTGGCGGGTTGGCTAATTAAATATAAAAACAAAAAAAACGACTGCATAACAAATACATTAAAAAAAGTATTTTCGCGCCCATATCCCCGAAGAAGTAGGCAGAGGTACAACCAGGGCATCCACGACTAGCTGAAGATACTAAGTCCCACAGTGTGATAGGTGACAAACCTATCACCAACCAGGCACATATCCATTTTCGGGCAACATTTTTTTATTAGAAAATTGGAAAAACCAAATTTTCTTTTTCGAACCCGGGACCTCATGCAGTCAAGTCCAACACCTGAACCGCTAGACCACAGAGGCGAGACACAAAATAATAAAAAAGCATCAAACAAGTCCTGTAATTTTGATGTTGTTAAAAGTAACACTGACAAACTGTACCTTTGGACTACTTTTATAATTAATACACAGACAAATCATGAAATGTTGAAAAATAGAAAACGAACAGTTGGGACTCATTCTTTACCCGAGGGAATAATAAAAATAATAATAAAATACAATGTAAATTAAATTTTTAAATCTTAATTTTTATTATTTTTTTATGATATTAGAAGGCAAACAAGCAACCGGATTTTCTGATGGTAAGAAATTCACGCCGCCTAGAGACACCAATGGTGGTAATGGTGCGTTGCCATCCTGAGGTTAGGCCTCGAGCAAAAGTAAGTTTACCGGCTTACCCTCCGAACCGGAATACGTCAACTACATGCACTGACGTTATGGCGACAGGAATAGGTAAGGCAGTGGTACCAATCCGGGCGAGGTGCTGCAAAACTCTACCACCTAGTAGGATGTCACGGTGTTAGTGCAGATGGTCTATTCTGCAAAGGAGCCCGGACCAACACGGGGAAAAATTATTACTTCATTAAATTATTAAAATCAGTCAATGCCTCTACAGCGTTTCTGCAATGCTACATAGGAACAAACATTTATAGACTGATAAACATATTACCCTCCTTTACAAAATGTAAAAAAGAGTTACCCCTACCTAATACAAGTTGAAGTTTGAGAGATCAATTAAAAACCTTTAATTTGGAATAATTCTTAGGAAAATAAAAAGGTGTTACACGCAACGAAGTTCACCGGGTCGGGTAGTAATTTCAACAATATAGTTGTGAAGTCTCATCAAGCACTCACGAAAGCCTGCATACGTGACATAACGAGCGTTACAAAAGGTCGTCTCCGGTATCCCGGTCACATTGATCATCGGTCGCAGGTCGAGGGTTAGGTCAATGTCTTCACTCACAATACCAAGTTGGTGGACAAAAAGGCTTGAAAGATAATTTATAAGTTTCTCTTTTTATTTGTTATATAAAAAACCTCTATGGTACAATTTTCGGGTAGAATAAAAAGTAAATGTATTTTCACGCCCTTGTCCCCTAAGCGGTGGGTAGAGGTACAACCAGGGCACCCACGACTAGCCGAAGACACTTAGTCTAATAGTGTGATAGCTGACAAGCTCAACGCTAACCGGGCACATGTCCAATCCTGGATATCGTTATTTCTATTAGAAAAAAGTATCTTCACGCCCATATCCCCGAAAAGTTAGGCAGAGGCACAAACACAATCAGGGCACCCACGACTAGCCGAAGATACTGAGTGCCACAATGTGATAGGTGGCAAGCCTCATTTGTGACAGAAAATGTAAATGAGGAATCGCTAGACCGATTTTATGCACACTTCACATAAACCATTTATTAATTAGCCCGAACAAAGCCTAAATATTTGGTTTGGGTAGGTGAGCCCGTTCTTGTGGCAAAAGTGGCATTGATTTTTATAGACATAGATAGATATTTAATACAAAGGCAGTTCTATCGCTAATATATCTAATATTTTAAATCTAATATATCTAATATTTTAAAATAAAAGTGTTAAATTATAAATAAAAGTTTGTATTTTGCATGTTGCCTAGTTTTCAACTACATTTCCGCAACCTGTATCCTAGAAAATTCGTCCTTGTGTTAAGAAGTGATGATGCCACAGACACACAGATACAAACAAGCACACATACATACATAAAACTTACAAAACCCCACTTTTTCCGTAGGGGTTTAAAAATAAAGAAGACGAACATATTATTGCCAACTTGGAAGTCGGTTAAATATATATAGAAACAACTTTATTCCGTAGATAGCTGGAGGCACTAGCAAGTTCCCAGTAAAACGAGACACAGAGGAAACGCTGTGCCTAACAACAAATTACATTGCAGATTCTCTCACAGTCTCGAATTAATCTCAGCAAAAGGGCCAAAGTTCGAGTCCAAGAACAAGCCATCTCAGATTGCATTCCGATTCCCATGGGCGAACAGTAACTCGGTAACGTCCCGCTGACCACAAACCGAGGTTGGCTACTCTAGATTAACCATTTGCAGGCCAGAATCAGGTCTATTGTTACTTTCACCAATTGATTTTCTAATGTGGAAAGTTATGGTTACGATTAATAGTATTATGACAAATTTTAAAGACAGAACAAATTTTATCTCAGGATTTTAACCTGCACGCTTTCGTCTTTTGCTGACGAATGCTCTTACCATTTGAGCTATCTGCGATGCAACGCCACACGAGTTGAATTCTCGGTAGCTTAAATTCATATAACCAAAGTTTTCTGGTTTTAGGTTAGCCCAAATCCCTACCTAAGCTGTTATGACCTTATGGATAGTTACAAAATTTACTTTCATATTCTAATCTTAATATACATAAATTACGTGTTACGTTGTTTGTCCGCGATGAACTCCTAAACCATTTAACCCAGCCTTTCCCAAAGTGAGCGATAACGCCCCCTTGTGGGCGCTGGAAGCCTAGAGGGGGGCGGTATAAATCTTGAAAAAAATGTTTTTTTTTAAACTAGGCGCAACAAATATGTTATTGAGGTTATTGACAAGAAAAAAACGAGGGGGGGGGCGCTACAAAACAACTGATTTTCAAAGTGGGCGTTACATGAAATAAGTTTGGGAACCTCTGATTTAACCGATTTCAATCAAATTTACACACCGTGTGCAGTTTGAGTATACTTGAAAGATAGGATAGCTTAACATCTCAATTTATCGCGGGCGTAACGTAATAAGAGGCGGGACTTCCATACATACATAGCAAACCCGAATTTTGTATGAAGTTTACTTAAAGTGACACATGTCACTTGACATAACATGGTGAAAAGGTATAACCCGTATAATTTGAAAGTAAGTCTAAAGGCATTCAGATATATTAGGCAACTAGTGTCACATGATTTAGGCGAATAAAAAACAGTAAACTAATGTTTTTATATGAAAGTTACGCCAAACTGCGAGTGATATTACAAGTTATTTTTCATAGGCTGAAGACATAAATGAAAGGTTTTCTAAAAACGAAACCTAGCTGGATCGATTGTGAGCTAAATTTTATGAAAATCGTTGTAGCCGTTTCCGAGATTCAAAAAATTTAAAACAAGAATCGCTCGTTAAAAGATATCAGAATCGGTAAGCCAGTCGTTAAGTTCGTCATGTTGATTAAAAATAATAGAATCAGTTTTTTCACGCCTTAATTTTGCAAAATATTAAAACCAAATAAGACAAGCAATAACGTTAATGATAATCGTCAGTCGCAAGAAGCGTGCGAGCGAGTAAACTACAATTCTAGGGAATTCACTGCGGACTTTTTTAGGGTTCCGTAAAATTCGACGTTAAAAAATGTATCATTATACCGGCAACATCGATTATTTCATTACCAGGTCGTGATTTGGTAACTTTCTTTTCGAAAGATAGCTAATGATTCCGAGATGGAATTTACAGTAACGCTGTAAAAACCAACTCCAATTATTTAATTACAATTTCGCGATTTGATAATTCTTTTCTCGAAAGATAGCTAACGATTCGGAGTTTTTACTCAATGTTTTATCAACATTCCACTAGTGGTTTTTAATTGATACCGATACTTAGTTATAATAATTAAACAGTAGTAAAACTAAATCTGTAAATGAGATATTTTTAAGAGTAACGACTGCTAAGTATTGTATACAGAATACATCGACAAAAACGAGGTTTATTAAATTTTTTATTGGTTTGTCTGTTCACTTTTCACGCAAAACTACTGAACGCATTTTCAACAAATTTTATGTAGCTAGCTGGGTAAACATTTAGGATACCTCTTAATGTTGAAACATCTTTCATTAATTTCATTCAAAACCACGAAAAGTAACTTCAACTTGTACACAATAGCTAGTATTTAATCAAACATGAATTTTCATGTTTGTTGGACAAAATTTATGCATTACTCTGTTAATTTCCATGGCGATGCCCGCGTGGTTAATGGTCCTGCAGGAACATTTTTTTAGAGATAAAAACTATTCTATATGTTACTCTAAGTTACTCTCTACGTGTGTGCCAAATTTCATAAAAACCGGTTCAGCAGTTTTTGCGTTAAAGAGTAACAAACAAACATACAAACTTTCGCATTTATATGCATAATATTGATAAGATTAATATAACCCATCACCACTTTTCAGATAATGATACAAATTATTTGAGAACACACCTCCAAAAAAAAAGAACCACCAAAGTCGGTTCATTATCAGCCGAGTTATCACGTAACACACAAAATACAAAGTCAATTTGACAACCTCCTCATTTCGGATCTAAGTATTTCTATGTATTAGTATCGTTGACTAACACCCATAACACAAGCATATAAATTGTTTACTTTGGGGTTGGACTAATTTGATAAATTATGATAAATAAATATCCCTGGATAAGTCACACAAATTATTGTGTGACTTATCCAGGGATATTTTATTTAAAGTAAGTTACAAACAACATTATATTATTCATTTTCACGAGGACGGTAACGCAGCTCTGAGATTGTGAAGAGCTCCGTTTCAGCTGTTCATGGACAACGTTTACCTTTATTGTCAGGTTTACCGCTCGTTTGCTTGACTTTTTTCACAAAATACGGTACCCTGACATTACCTTTGAGACAAAAAGTATGTATATATCGATATCGATTAACTATTACAGCAGAATAAATAAATACTCTATTGTGAGATTCACTAAGCTTAAAGATTAGAAATATATGAAGTACAGAGAGAAAGGAACGTGCGAAGAAAATAAATATAAAATATTTGTAAAGGAATTTATAAACTGACCCATACCGGGATCACACTATCAGGGGCAATATAGCGTAAGAGCTTTTCGTAATTTGGCCAGTTTATTTAAGAAAAGAAATTTTATCGTATATTCTTTTATCGTTAGCTCTTTATAACCTTAAAAAATGACTATATTTATGCCTTCATTCCAAAGGAAGCACAAATAGGGCATCCACATCTAGCCGAAGACACTACCACAATGTGAGAGGTGGCCATCCGCTTTGTTTTTTTATTTTTTAGACAGTTGAAGAACCCATTTTTATTGCCCGACACTGGGATCGAATCCGGGACATCACGGAGTTTAGACAAACATTGAACCGCTTCACTACATATACAACTTATTAAAATTTTATACGTACCTATAATTATTAAAAAAAAACACATGCACTTTTAAAGTACGTGTAGTGTGTGCTTATCTCAACGTTATTTTATGGAAGCCGAGAGTTGGGTATGTCAGAAAAAGCAAGAAAGTAGGAAAGTTGCAGTCGAAATGAGAGCGCTATGAAAAATCTGTGGTTTAACGCTCGCTGACCGCATTCGTAACAGTGAGATCCGAGAAAGATTAGGATTGAAATAACGTATTGGTGTTAAAATATGAAAGAGCATGCTCCGATGCTACGGACATGTGGAAAGAATGACAGATGAAAGATACAACGATCAGATCACTCGGATGTTATCCGAGGGTGGTGTCAAGAGTCTGCAAAACCAGCGTAGTTGTATGAAAAGGGTAATGAATGTGAATGTTTGTCAGGATCGTGAGGTCTGGCACTCGATACTCTCTGCCTAGTCCCGTAAGGGACTTAGCGTGAATTTACGTATGTATCTGTTGTGTGTTTTTTACATCACTAAATATTAATTATGCGCAGTCGTACAACCAATATCAAGCGATGATTTACAATTACCGATTACAAGTTATTCCATTGCCAACATAGAAAACACTATACGGGACCCTCCATTTGTAAGTGTAGCTCACACTTGGCCGGTTTCATTCAGCGAAAGCATAAATCTATTACACACGGTGGTAGAACAGTGTGAAGCGATGCTGTACCATGACCAATCACTGATTACCACTTAATAAGAGGTGGTAGGGAAAAACTACACGGGTCCGTTATATCTCAACCGTGACAAAACGATTGTAATAAGGAGCAAGAAATTGCTTTTTGTTTCTTATAATTGTCGCTAATTAATGGCTAACTTATCTTCCCGTAAAATCAAACTCGAGCATAAAATTAAATTACATCTCTTTTACATCAAGTCATTATTATCCTTACAACAATTTAAGCGCTGTAAAACTATAAAATAGCTTTGATTTCAATATTACATGCTGTATACACACAACTCAAGTTTTGGCGAATTTCATTTATTTTTACTCGCCTTAATTTTATCAGATCCTAGTTAGGTAGCATTATGACGTTTTTTAAAATTAGTACACAAATCAAAGTAGAGATCTATCAACATCACAGTGACATCCGAGAAATCTCATTATGACGTTACTTCTTTTAATCCCACTCTTTCTCGAATGTCACTGTTACGAATGCGGTCAGCGAGCGTAACACAGGAGATTTTCCGTAGCGCTCTCTTTTCAACCCCATTCTTCCTGATTTCATATTTTTTCTGACATACCAAACTCTCGCTTCAATGCAACGTGGGATAAGCACAGAATTATGCAAAGCGCTCCATTCTCACTATTATCTGCACATGCTCTCTTTTCTACATCAGCGGTGCACCTTCCATCCCTGATAAAAGTACATCCGAGATATTCACTTGCCCATCATCATTTAAAACATTAAAGAAAACCCCAATGACGTTATTTTAATTTATTAGAATCTTTTATAAAAGAAACATCACTAACAAGATATCCATAAACGAGGGTTATTTTATCATCAGATTCGTCTAATTGTTCGCTATGATATAACATAAAAGAACTCGTATTAACGATCACACTGATCTATTATGGTGTTGTCGTTTTTAACTGGCCTTTTGTCTCAAGTGGCTCTCAATACTGAGAATCTGGGCCCGATCGGGCTTGGTAACAATCAGTACAGTTAACCACGACTTCGCTATATCACAGTAATGGAAGCACCATTTTAATAATTCGTGAGTTTTGCGACAATTTCATCTTACCCCTGGTAACATTCTAAAACCTTCTTTATGGAATGGAGTTTGGGTTTAAATCAGTATTTTCAAAAACGTAACTGTTTCTTAACTTTGAATCCGGCATTAGAACAACGGAGTAAAAATTGCAAAATTACTCAAAAAAGTGTGAGGCTACCAATTTATTAATCGAAATTTTTATATTTTTATAAGCATTATCACCTTTTTTTTTTCCGTGAATATAACATCTGCCTCTGCATCTGCCAAGCAGCTCGTTAGAGGCGAGCACAGGTTAAAATTCAGGTCACTACAAACAAGACCACCGGTGGTTGAGAGCTGTGCAGCAATTTGCCCGGGTAGGGATCCACCGCCATGTAAATGAGGTCACTACAAACAAGACCACCGGTGGTTGAGAGCTGTGCAGCAATTTGCCCGGGTAGGGATCCACCGCCATGTAAACATCATATCATTAGACATAACATCTATGGCATCTATAGGCCACGTTATTTCTTACCATCATGAGCTGTATGCTTGTTTGTATACCTCTCATATAAAAAAGTGAAAGCCTACTACTTTATTTATCATAAAGTAAGTAAGTAAGTATCTTCACGCCCATATCCCCGAAGAGGTAGGCAGAGGTACAACCAAGGCACCCACGACTAGCCGAAGACACTAAGTCCCACAATGTGATAGGTGGCTAGCCTATCGCCAACCGGGCACATTTCCAATCCCGACCAACATTTTTTATTAATTAGAAAATTGGAAAAATCCAATTTTCTTTATGTTGGCCGACCCGGGATTCGAACCCAGGACCTCATGCAGTCAAGTCCAACACCCGGACCGCTAGACCACAGAGGCTTTATTTATCATAATTTTTAAAAGCACATCGAATTTCAGATTCTACTAAGGGTTGCCTGAGGCTTCGTCTGTGTGTTTAAGTCATTTAGCTTACCGTTTGGAACCCGTGTGAACATCAGGATAAAAAGTAGTCTGTCTTAAATATTATAACATCGCTGCGATAGGACGTGGATGAAAGACAAACAATAATATAAATTAACACACATTCGTATTTTTTTATTATTCGTATACAATATTGATATGGATAAATTATGTTATTTCAGGATACCAAAATTAACGGTGGGTTGTTTTCACAAATGTTTGAAGAAAGAAAGAAAATCGCCTTAAACAGTACTTGAACTTGCAATCTTTCGAAGAATTAACGCTCTAACTATATGATCTTCCGAGGACGCAAATCCTGTTGCAAATTATTTAATTCCTTTGCTTTTGATAACATACATACATATCTTCAAGCCAAGTACCTGACGAGGTAGGCAAACTTTTTGATAACGTTGAAACGAAAGACAAATTCAAATTACATTAGAGACGTGTTTTTTTAAATTTGTGAAAATTTAACCCGTGCCCGGAAAAAGTACTAAAATTAAAAAAATATTAGTGGCAGTTTTGTTTAATCATCACTATTACAGCTAATAATTTACCGCTTCGTTGAAGGGTTGACGTACACATTTATCTCTACCGGCCAACTAAGCAGTTGCCTCCTCTGCCTCCTCCTGCCTGCCTGCCTGCCTCCGTCTCTCCGTCAAATGTAAGCACATTTGACGGAGAGACGGAGGCAGGCATTTGTGTGAACATATGTTTGTATATTTTTGGGCCTGGGTGGTCATTGAAAAACTGGTATTTATTTAAGTATTTGTATGTTTAAGAACTATTAACACAAACGTGTAACTTATTTATTTTAGGGTTAGATAACTTTTTTTATGATATTGGAAGACAAACAAGTAGACGGATTTCCTGATGGTAAGAAATTCACGCCGCCTAGAGACACCAAAGGTGATTATGGTGCGTTGCCAAACTGAGGCCGGGATGTTAGGCCTCGAGCAAAAGTAAGTTTATCGGCTACCTTAACCTCCTACCGGAACACGTCAACGGTAGGCATTAGACGTTATGGCGACAGGAATAGGTAAGGCGGTGGTACCAATCCGGGCTAATTGCTGCAAAACTCTACCACCTATTAATAACAATAATAGTAACAATTTGTGTAATTTGTCCAGATATTTTTTTTTATTTATTTTCCGTGAACCTGAACATCTATTATTCTTGCGACCATTACTTCATCTATTCCTGGGGCTATAATTTAAGTGCTCGTCACTGGTGTAATTATTTTTAACTACTGACGTGAGTGAATTACCGATTATGTTTTTAATTGAAAATATTGGCATATATCTTAGGTGACTACCTAATGAATATTGGCCACCATTACTCATGGACATCTACGATGAATATAATTAATCATTTATTTACTAATGAGATGCCTTGTGAAAAGTGTTTTAAACCTGATTAAAAAAATATTCTTGTTAAAGCTTAGAAATGATATTCGAAGGAGGCTAAGTCGTAGGTACAGAGAATATTCCTACAAAGCGAATACTAGTACTGGCCAGCAGCAAGACAATGTTGGTAAAAAGTTTCACTAGGGCGTGTAGTGCGAGATCGCAATATTGAGGTTTCTAATCTATATATTAATACGTGACGCCAAAACTTTGGACCCCTGTTTACGAAAATTGCGCGGATGAAGGAGTATCAAATTGGCACACTTACAATTTATGTGTAGAAGAAGTGCAGAACGCTAATATTTTTCAATAATAATGCTTATAAAGTACATAAAATCAATAAATAAAACATTTCTCACACTACCATGCAATTTGACACACACAGACAACAATATTGATGTTGACGATAAAAGATCACAGATGGCGCACTAACTATTTAGAAAACAAGTTGGTCTTTAGAAATAAAGATGGCGTTCTTACCAACAAGATATTAAAATATTAAAATGATCGAATTTCAACCAATAGGCGGCCACAAGTTTCCTTCATTATCTATCCACAAGCTTATTTTCTTTTCAATCCCATAACAAGAAACAATACATAACTTGTCTATTTTCAAACAATACACAGGTTATAAACCTGTTTGCCAAGGAGTATGTTTGGCATTTTTTTCTAGAGTGGCTGATGCCGTAACGCTAATTGATTTTAATTTACCATTTATCTCTTTATTAGAGCTTTTTAACATGGATTCGATTGAATAATAATTGACTCATGTTAAACAGTTTAAAAAGATAAATCGTAAATTAAATTTGATTGGCGTTTCGGAAATTGATCCTGAGTTCGAATCCCGGGTCGGCCAACAAAAAGAAAATTGGATTTTTCTAATTTTCTAATAAAAAAATTTTGGTCGGGATTGGAAATATGCCCAGTTGGCAATAGGCTTGCCACCTATCGCATTGTGGGACTTAGTGTCTTCGGCTAGTCGTGGGTGCCTTGGTTGTACCTCTGCCAACCTCTTCGGGGATACGGGCGTGAAGAAGATAATTAAATATTTTGTTACAATATCAAATATATAAACAGAATATACTAGCTTCTACCGGCGATTTTGCCTGCGTGCCTAATTATACTAAACCTATATTAATAGTAGTCTATACATTATCCTGATGTATAAACTATGTCACAGTGAAGTTTTATCTAAATCCATTCTGTAGTTTTTGCGTGAAAGAGAAACAAACATCGATCAACCCATCCTCATAAACTTTCGCATTTATAATGCTAGCTGTTTGCCCGCGACTTCTTCAGCTTAGATTAGTAGGTAGCTATTATCATACAAACATTCATCCCCTATTTTATAGATGTGGGGGTTTCGAGTTATTTAGGGCTGAACTCGGATCTTTAGCTATATACATACCAAATTTCATCAAAACCAGTGCAGCGGTTTAGTCGTGAAAGAGCAACAGGCAGACATTCGTTTTTATAATATTAGTGTCAGGATTCGGTTAACAAAAAAAAAGTAATTTTGTTATGATAATGGCTCCATATTTTCAAATATAAGCAGATTACTACATTACTTTTCCCGCATCTCATTAGCCAGTCGTCACAATTCAAAGAACATGAAACGACGCACAGTAATGAGACTTAAAACCTACATTTAAACATAGGATCGTAGCTAGCGATTACCCAAAGGACTTACAATTCAAATGTTTCCATGAACGTAATAATTATGCTTATACTTCCTTAGACTTACACTTGGTACAGGCAGGTGAAAATATCTAACCTCATTACAATCAATTTTTTTTATTAAACAAGCAGACCCGGCAAGTTTTTAGCGATTAGCATTGAAATGAAATGTTTTATAGATTTATTTTTTGACAATAAAATCAAATTTTGTATCTACACATACATATCTTCACGCCGAGTCCCTTACGAAGTAGGTAGAGAGTATCGAGTGCCAGACCTCACGATCCTGACAAACCTGTCTTGCTTCCTACACATTCATTACCCTTTTCATACAAACATGCCGGTTTCGGAGACTCTTGACACCACCCTCGGATAATATCCGATTGATCTGATCGTGAAATGTCAGCCTTGGTCTCCCCGGGTACCTACATCCATCCACATTCGCATTGTATATCTGCTTTGTCAATCTTTCATCTGTCATTCTTTCCACAAGACCGAACCAGCGGAGCAAATCTTAGACTATAATCATTCTAACACTTTATACTTAGACAGACATAACTCGCAACTAAGCATATTCAATAGTTTCTGAGATTATTCCGAACATATACAGGGTGACATTTAAGGACCAGATAAATTAAAAAAACCAGTTCAGAATCAATAACACCCGATTTACGAAGTAATTAATAATTTAAAAAAAATCAAACCACAAGATGTATGGACATAACGTAAGCAAATCATTCAACTGATTTCTGCCGACTGCAATCGCATGTGCAGGATGGTGACGTCATGACTCGTATAAGGTACGAGATAGCCTGTCACTAAATTACTTTTGAGAACTATTTCAAATGAAAATATTAAAATTTGGCATTAATATTTGAAACGTATATTAGTCTTAACTTCATTTAATAAAAAAATGGCCAGACCTTAAAAAGTAACCCTATATTGTGAAATGAGAAAATTATATACATACTTATCTCTCATCATCTGGTTAGATGCTTCGCGCAGCCTATTATTCATGTAGCTCTAACAAAAAAACCCATTTAGGCACAAGGATAAAAAGTAGCCTATGTCACTCTTCAGCTTCTATAACCTAACTATATAATACACCCTTCGTTTTTCGTCGGGGTTTAAAATATGTACTATAACATCGTTCCGCAGGGACGTGATAAAAGGTCAAAAAAAGGACGAATAAAATTATTAAACTTATTTTCAAATTTATATTGTGATGTTTTGTGGGTCGACTGTACAACTGGAAATAATCAAAACGAACACATCCGCGGTACAGAGATCGTTCATGAAAACTATCATTACTTACTAGTTAGCTCTCTTCCTCTAAAGCAAGTTGTCTCGAATTTGTTCATTTTGTAGACGGGAAGTCAAACAAGCAAACAGATTTTCTGATAACGCAAAACAACTTAATTTATAATATCTTTTCAGAATAGACCACCTGCCTTCCTGCCAGTCAGCTTGTAAAAGGCGAGCATAGGCTTACCGTCACTAGCACCGTGACATTCTACTAGGTGGTAGAGTTTCGCAGCGACTCGCCCAGATTGGTACCACCGGCTTACCTATTCCTTCTACCATAGTGCTTTCTGTTGAGTGTTTCCGTTTCGGTTCGGAGGGTGAGATAGCCGGTAGACTTACTTTTGCGCAACGCCTAATATTCCGGCTTAAGGTTGACAACGCACCATTACCTTCTTTGGTGTCTTAAGGCGGCGTGATTTTTTTACCATTAGGAAACCCGTCTGCTTGTTTACCTTCCATTATAATAAAAAAAAAACAAGCAGTCCGTTCAAACTTCGATGAATAAATTTCTAAGTATTTTTTCATATAAACCTTTCTCTTGAATCTCTATATCTATTAAAAGACCGCATCAAAATCCTTTGTTTAGTTTTACGATACATATTAATAACCTATCTACAGATAGAGGTAGACCTACAAGTTTCGTAGTTTTGTTAATTATTGAAAAATAACAGCTGTTACCTAGTAAGTGATCTAAAATAGCACTATCTTTTATCTCAGATAGTTTATTCATATTGGCGTTAAAAATCTAAGCTTAAAACAACTTTGTTTTACATTATGTAGTGACTATTATTAAATTTTATGTTAAAAGATAGAGAACGAGAAGGCCGTTTTTCAGATGTTTTTTTAATGCATAGGACAGCGAACAAACACAAGCTCTCCTGACGAAAAAAGACTAACGTGGCTCTTAGATATCATGGATGTTGAAGGTGGCTCGCTGTCCTGTGCTTGGGGTGCTAGATCTATTCTGCCTTAACAGCTATTGTACCCTCTAGACCAAAACTGTTACCGGTGGCAGGAATGGTAAGGCGGATCCCTGCACAGCACTCCAACACCAATAACCTTGTTGGTGATGATTCATTTAACTTATGCTCATCTCTTTCGAGCGATTTGTCAGGAAGGCAGATAGTCTGTTTTACACAGTGGACATAGACCAACATTGGGATTAGGAAAATCGTCGTCGACACCAAAATATGTTAGTGGTATGTAGCTTTTGGTCAGAATCTTAGGTTCTGTGTTCAAATCTACCCTTCAGTACGAAACATGATCATTTTGAGCACTGATGCTATGGCGCCAGGTACGAGTTCAGCCAAGTTCCTACACAGCATTTGACTGGCTAGTTATGATTGGCATCACTGGTGGAATACTTTAATTACCTAAATCATTTGATCACCAGCAGCGGGGACGAATATGCCGTTATATGCTGATGCCGAAAATTGCATTAAAAGCTGTATAGTTTTCATTAGTATTTAGTGTTAAAAATAATTTATAATTTAGTAATTTCTTGGTTAGACCCTCTGAAATTCTATTATATATCCCCTTCTAATAGTGAATAGCGGATTAGTAAATTATTTTTGAAGCTTACTAATTCTTTTATAATATTTCTAAAAAGTAATTGTACTTATATCGCGATGTAGGATTCATTGGGATCTCAGGACCAGATCATCATAATGTCATTAATGCGACAGGGATTGGATTTGATTTGATTGGTTGGATTTAACTTCGTGAAGTCCTGGGTACGATCCCTGGGTCTGTCCACAAAAAGATGTATGTTTTAAAACTTCCTAAACATGTCTGGCAAAAAACTTTGCAACCAATCACATTGTAAGCCTTAACGCCTATGGCTAGTCCTAGGTGCACTGGCCACTGGTTGCTCCTCTGCCTACGGGACACGGGCCCGAAGATACATCTTTAAAGTTTGTCTATCTGCACATAACTTCAGAAACAATACGAAAAATGTTCGGTTCAAAGCTGATGCATCTTCATAAATTAAATGATTCCAGTCAAACGCACTAAGGGCTTGTACCTAATGAGTACACGAGGGTTCAACGCTTGCCACTCTCATTATAAGTGATGAATAGTCGATTTCCTTTGTACTTTTAGTCCTGAGCCCTGGCAGACGAGAGACATTTTATTCGTTTTTGTCCTACTGTTTGATGCAACTCCGTTTTAAAAGGAGCTAGTTTTATTATACTTTTGTATTGCCTCTGCGGTCTAACGGTCTGGTCATTGAACTTGACTTCATGAGGTCCCGGGTTCGATCCCCAGGTCGGGCAACAAAAAGAAAATATTTTATTAATTTTCTAAAAAGAAAACAACGTCATCCGTGATTGAACATGTGACCGGTTGGCGATAGGCTTGCCACTTATCACATTGAGGGACTGAGTGACTGTGGTTTAACTTGGGTGTACTGGTTGTACCGTAGCCTATCTCATCGGGGATAAAGGCTTGAAGATACTTATCAATGTTATTATACTTGAGTAGTGTTTGATCTAGGTGGCGAATTTTCTGGTGGTAAAGAATTCACATATGGAAATGGAATATATTAATGAATTGCTGTGACGTTAAATTAAATTTTACGTATCACTTAAAATTTATTACTATTCAAATAACTTATCGGTTTCGCTTTATGCAGCATCGTCAAGGCCAATACTTAAACTACTACTATCTTATTAATTAACAAATAGTAAAGTACTTCAAGGTTCAACTTTATATTACAGCCTTTATTACAATGCCGTACAGACTATGATACCTTAATTAAATTTAAAAATATAACTTCATTCCTACTTTAGTATAATATGTTTATTTAACAAGGTTGTAACAATTTTAATGGTGAACTAGCAACTTGATCGAAAAGTCGAGCAGCTACAAGTAAGTTAATATACGCGCTAAGACCCGATATTAAACCAATAAGTAATTAGTAGTTATGGAAAGCGTAAGTTTAAAGTATATTTTATTCCATACTACTATTACAAAGCTTAATAGTTTGTTCGCTTAAACGCGCTTATCTCAGGAACTAATGTTCTGATTTGAAAAAAAAAACCTTTAAGTATGAGAGAAGCCCATTTATTGAGGAAGGATCTAAAATGAAAAGGAGCGAAACACCAATGAATAATGCTTCAAAATGGGGGATATTTACTGAGTTTGCTGCGTAAACGGTTAAAGTTTTGCAACCTTTTATTGATGCTTTAGTTATTATCAGTAGTAGGTTTTCATGGAAAGAAAAACCGGAAAAAATGCAGTGTAAATAGGAATAACAATGTTTCGATATATATATACAAACTGTTAGTAGCTGTTAAAGTTCGCCGGGTCGGCTGGTGTAAAACATATTTTTTATATCATATATATCAGAAGCTCACCAAATAATTTGTTATTGAATTAGTAGAAGTATCTTCACTCCCATATCCCCGAAGAGGTAGGCAGAGGCACAACCAGGGCACCCACGACTAGCCGAAGACACTGAGTCCCACAATGTGATAGGAGGCAAGCCTATCGTCAACCGGGCACATATCCACTCACGAGCAACGTTTCTATTTTATTAGAAAACTAGCTGTTCCGGCGAACTTTGTTCCGCCCGTTCAGTTGGCATGGGAAAAATTAAAATGTTTTTCCTAGTTTTCTCGCTGTTGTAAGAGATAAAATGTGCCCCATGTCCTTCTCCCGGATCTAAGCTACCTCTCCATTAATTTTCAGCCTAATCAGTTTAACTATCACAACTGATTCATCTTTTATTATTATTTTTTTTTGTTCTTAAGGTGTATTCTGCTATTGCATTGCATTAACATGTACATATAATTTGGTAGTAAGTATATATTTGCAAACCAATAAACTGTTTGGTGAAATAAGTAATTTGTTTTTGTAAAAAGATCTAATATATTCATATTATGCGCATAGTTACTTCATTTCCCTCGTCTGGTCTGGGTCCGCTAAGTATAATAGATCACCTGCCTCTCTGCCAGGCATTTCGTAAGAAGCAAACACTGGTTAAAATATAGTTCAGTAGGGATCCATCGCCTTGTCTATTCCAGCCAACCCAATAACTCGGTTATGTTTCAGAGGGTAGGGTAGCCGGTAGACTTGCACAATAAGCCTAACATCCCGGCCGCAAGACAGCTACGCACCTGTAACATCTATAGTGTCTATAGGTCACAATTGTCTATTCCCATCATGAGACCCGTGTGTTGTTCGGTAACCTGTCATATAAAAAAAAGATAGTAAACATATTATTATTATGAGCAATAACACAAAAGTCGTAATACTTTCGATAATTCCTCTAACATGACAGACAAAACCTTCAATTTGATTTACGAGTGTGTGATAAGAGAAATAACGAGTAAAAGTGTCGGCACCAGGTTCGCACCATTATCTTCAATAATACAAGTTCCATTATTATGTCCTGTTATTTTCTCTCGGGCGTCTCACAATGCTTTAAACATATGTTATAGAGAAACGTCACAGTAATTACAATTAATCTGATTAAAATAAGCTTGTTTTAAGATAACAAGCAGTGTAGTTATGTTGTTGCATAAAGTCAAATTATTATCTACCATTCTGAAACGACTTGAAAAGTCGTTTTTTTATATGATATTGGAAGGCAAACAAGCACACGGATTTCCTGATGATAAGAAATTCACGCCGCCTAGAGACACCAAGGGTGTAAATGGTGCGATGCCAGCCTGAGGCCAGGATGTTAGGCCTCGAGCAAAAGTAAGTTTACCGGCTACCTTACCCTCCAAACCGGAACAAGTCATGACATTATGGCGGCAGGAATAGGCAAGGTGGTGGTACCAATATGGGTGAGTCGCTGCGAAACTCTACCACCTAGTCAGATGTCATGGTGTTAGTGTTAGTAAGCCTATGCTTGCCTTTTACGAGCTGGATGGCAGGAAGGCTAATGGTCTATTCTGCGAAGGAGCCCGGACCAACACGGGGAAAAATTCGACAGTTTATTTGTTTGTTACGCGATTACTCGGTCAACAACGAACAGATCTTGATGGTACCATATAAATAAAATAAGTATGTTCACGCCCATATCCCGAAAGAAGTAGGCAAAGGCAACTACCCGGACAACGTTATTTTTATTAGAAAATTGAAAATACGCGTTGTCTATTTTTTTGTTGCCCGACCGGAATCAAATCCGGGATCTCAAGAAGTCTAGTCCACGGACCGCTAGACCAAGGAGGTTATACACTCCATATAATTGTCATCACGATCCAACTTGTAGTTTTTGTATTATCTACATCTACACTAATTTAATAAAGAAAGGAAAGGGAAGGTTTGAATGCTTGTTTGTATTGAATATTCTCCGAAGCAACTGGAACGACTTGAAAAATTACCATTAGAAAAAAATATTATTAATAAAAATGGGGCACACTATATCTAGAAAAAATTAAACAAATATATGCATACGGACAAAGAAGGGACGGGCTACTACCTAATGATGCAAAAAATATTATGCATTATTAAGTGGGTGTAATTCAAAAACGACTAGTCGGTTTTATATTTTTTTATGGGATCATCATACATAATAACCTACTCTTAAAAAAAAAATTACGACAGAGTAATGAAATGAAGTCGGTATTTAAGTAGTAGCTTTTTTACAGCATTAATTATTCATATCTTAAGATAGCGAAATATTCTATTATATTATTTAGCGTATTACTAAAAACATACAATAAAGTAATCCAAGGTTCCACCTAGTACATGGGGCACACTAAAAGTTTTGCACTTCTAGCTAATAGGAACTATTTGAATTTCGAATGTTATATTTTTAAAACGTTCTTAGTAATAACAAAAACAATTAGCGGGAAATAATTTATCAATTGTTTTTTTATCACACAAAAAAAATATCACACACGAAAATGAAATTAAGTCCTATTAGCTAGAAGTGCAAAACGCACTTCTAGCTAATAGGAACTATTTGAATTTCGAATGTTATATTTTTAAAACGTTCTTAGTAATAACAAAAACAATTAGCGGGAAATAATTTATCAATTGTTTTTTTATCACACAAAAAAAATATCACACACGAAAATGAAATTAAGTCGTTAATATTTTAGAGCGATGATTTTAAAAGTTCTCTTTCTCCTCAAGACTGTGCCGCTCGTCTTCAAAATGCTTTTGGGAGAGAAGCACCTTGTTTGAGCACCGTGATGCGATGGTTTGCTGAATTTGAGAGAGATTGAGTTTCTTTACATGACGAATCTCGTAAAGGGCGGCCTTCAGCTGCCGTCAACAAAAATAATGTGGCTACTGTTAAGCGGTTAATTGAAGAAAACCCCCGTATGACCTATAAGACAATTCGAGGACTATTGGGGATTTGCATGAGCCAAATTCAGAAAATTTCACACGAAGAATTGAAACTTCGGAAACTTTGTTGCCGTCGGATCCCTCATGAACTGACTATGGAAATTCTAATGCTGTTTATGACATTGTCACAGGAGACGAAATGTGTATTTATTGTTTTGAACCCGAAACGAAACGAAAAAAACAGCAATCTTGTGAATACATACATACATATTTTCACGCCAAGTATCTTACGTGGTAGGCAGAGAGTATCGAGTGCCAGACCTACGATCCTGACAAACCTGTCTAGCTTCCTTCACATTCTTTTTTACCCTTTTCATACAAACACGCCAATTACGGAGACTTTTGACACCTCCCTCGGATAATATCCGAGTGATCTGATCGTGGAATGTCAGCTTTGGTCTCCCCGGGTACCTACATCCATCCACATTCGCATTGTATATCTGATTTGTCAATCTTTCATCGGTCATTGTTTCCACATGACCGAACCAGCGGAGCATGCCCTTTCGCATTTTGACACCGACGCTTTCTTTCAATCCCACTCATTCTCGAATCTCACTATTACGAATGCGGTCAAAGAGCGTTACTCAACAGGTTTTCCGTAGTGCTCTTATTTCAACCGCACTTAACCTACTTTCATGCTCTTTCTGACATACCCAACTCTCGTTTCCATACAATAACGTTGGGATAAGCAGAGAATTTTGCAAAGTGAGTCTAGCTTTTGGAATCAAAACCTCAAAAATTTTGTAAATGGGTTTTGAAAATGAGAACAGGCCAACAAAAGTGAGACTGGCGAGAAACGTTGGTAAAAAATGGTTGGTTTTTTTTCTCAGCTACGGGTTCCATCTGTACAATTCCACTTGAATATGAAGAGTTTTAATGCCGAGTGGTATTTTACCATTTGTTTACCCAATGTATTAGAAAAAGTTCGCGAAAGACGACCCAAAAACCGCATTCTCCTACACCATGATAACGCTTTTTCACACACGGCCAACAAAACAGTCAGTTTTAGCTTCCGAAAAAATACATCTCGTCACTCATCCTACGCATAGCCCCGATCTAGCACCCTGGGATTTTCGTATTTAGCCCAAAAAATTAAAGATTTGATGAAAGGTTTTACTTTTACTTTTTTCAGAAAAGGCAATCATAGCGTTCAATCAGCACGTAGAAAACATGCCTTCAGGTCTGTGGTCCTCCTGTTTTAAAAAAAGGTTCGATCGCATGAAAAAATTCAAAATATAAAGGAGATTATTTTGAAAGCAATAAACATGTTGTTTTTTTAAGTTACGCAAAAATTATAGTGTGACCTATGTTATAGTTTTTAGAACACTGTGATTCAGATTATAATATTAACTTAACTCTTATTTTAGTCTTTGTTAACTGCTCTTAAATTATGTCATAGTCATACTATCAGTCGTCGCCACTTCGTTAGCGTGGAATAGTTAGTATATTTATACAAACTTTCATCCCCTATTATGACAGAGGATTTTTTTTTAAAATTGCTTGAGTTTGAACTCGTATCTTTATTTTTTTTTATTAAAGTACACAATAAATTATCTTCTTTTACATCAGGATTAGTATTGCATTCTCCTATCAAAAGATTAGTATTGCATTTTTCATATCAAATATCATTGAAATCGGTTAAGCGGTTAAGTAAAAGAGCACCAGGCAGATTTTAGCATTTATAATATTAGGACGGATCATTCGAAATGAGAGCGCTACGAAAAATCTGTGTTATTACGTTCGCTGACAGCATTTGTAATAGTGTGATCCAAGAAAGAGTGGCATAGAAAGAAAATGTTGCATAAATGAGATATCCGTCCGTTGGTTCAGTCACGTGGAAGAATGGCAGATGGATGATTGACAAAACATGCGAATGTGAATGGATGTAGATAGCCGGGGAGACCTAGGTTGACATTCCACGATCAAATAGAGGGTAGTATTTTTTTATGATATTGGAGGGCAAACAAGCAGACGTGTTTCCTGATGTTACGATATTCAATCCTCACGTCAATTCTGAGACACTAAAGGTGGTAACATCCCGGCTTAAAGCTAGTGCGTTGCCAACCTGAGGACGGCATGTAAGGCCTCGAATAAAAGTAAGTTTACTGCCTACCTTATTAATGTAGTGAAAGCTAGGCAGGTCTGCAAGGATCGTGATATTTGGCACTTGATACTCTCTGCCTACCCCGAAAGGGATTTGGATTGAAGATAAATAAGTTTGCAAACCCTGTTTATAATGCAAACATTTTTTTGCTTCAAAACTTTTATAATGTAACATTAATTAGTTAAAATCTATCAGAATAGAATACCCATCAAGTGGACGAACCGGTCTAGTGGTTAATGGCCCCAATTAGCAAATAATTTGCGGTTGTCATACATGCTTAACGTCGCCGCACGATCAAGTTCAGGTTCAGTTCCCCGGATTTACATTTGTGTGGTCCGCAATGTCTGATGAATCTTTCTTTGTTCGAAGGTTTATTTTAGACGACTAGCTAGGACTTCGGGATATTCGGCTTCGATTTCTGAGAGGGGCAGGCATTTGGCTAATGAGCATATTCATCTGTAATTCTAGGCCTGGATGTTTATTACATTTAGTACAATATTTACATACCAATACCATCTTCGAAACATAATCCAGTAATAAGTATTTAATTGCTCCGTGGTAACTAGATGATTTCGAATATCTTGCCTTTAGGAGCAATAGGCTTATGACAGAAAAATCTATAACTACTTGATAACTGCAATTTGGCGATGAAATCTCCAGCTTTTATATTTTTATGGATTGTTTTTTTTTGTTTAATTTTATAGATTATATTCATATTATTATATTCATTTCATTTCATAATTTTTCCTCGTTTTGGTCCGGGCTCCTTTGCAGAATAAACCATCTGCCTTCCTGCCAGGCAAATCATTTTTTAATTACCCCCTTTGAAGTCTCTAGGGGGTGTGAATTTCTAACCAGTAAAGTAAATTCGTCTGCGTGTTCGCCTTCCAATATGACAAAAAAAATAAAAAAAAATTGGAAAGGATACCATCTATTGGTTCAGCTAGTTATGAATAAAACGGTACAGTCATCACTCCATGTTTTTTTTGTCCCTATCACTCAAGTTGAATAACCCATCAACTGGTTTCGAAAAATGTGTATTATTTTACTACTACCTTTCCCCATGATAAGGTAATATTTTACGCTATAATAACGTTAATTAAAAACATTTTATAAACCAGTTTTATTAAAAATGCAAATTAAATTACTCTATTTTTCGACATTAGGACGTGAAATAACCAACAAAAAAGCGACTCTCTTTTTTGATTCTGGTGCGTTTACTGTTTTATGCCTACATGTTCTTCATCGAGAGACAGAGATAGGGTCGTCTGTGTAGACTAGATCATCTACCTCTGAGCCAGGCTGCCTGCAGCTGCATTAATAGGCAAACATAGGTTACATGGGTCAACCATTAAGACAGTGGGGGTAGAGCTCTGTGCAGTAACTTGTCGTACGGATGCACCAGATAACCTATTCCGGCAGCCATAATCACAGTGTCATATTTGGTAAGGAGGTAGTCAGTCTACTAGTACCATAGACCTTACACCTCGGCCACAGGGCAGCAGCATACCTACCTATAACATCTATGGTGTGCAGGCTGCAGTCGTCTCTAACCTTAAGGAGATGCGTGTGTATATTTCTAGACTAATGGCGTAAAAAGTGAGCAAGTTCACAGGCTGACCTACCCTCCAGTACAAAAGACGATAAAGATGATCACTGAAGTTATGGCGGAAAAAATAGGGAAGATGGAGGTATATATCCGGATGAACTACTGCAAAGCACTCTACCCCTTAGTAAAGCAAGGGTAACGGTTCGGAGGTAGGGGCCATTGTGCTACAGCAGCAGATATAGGAAAGGTGGTGTCACTTAGTTGACCTTTTTTTATATAAAAATATATTACAATATTTTTTTTTATGATATTGGAAGGCAAACAAGCAGACGGAATTCCTGATGGTAAAAAATTCACGCCGCCTAGAGACCTCAAAGTTGGTAATGGTGCGTTGCCAACCTGAGGCCGGGATGTTAGGCCTCGAGCAAAATTAAGTTTACCGGCTACCTTACCCTCCAAACCGGAACACGTCAACGGCAAGCATTGGACGTTATGGCGGCAGGAATAGGTAAGGCGGTGGTACCAATCCGGGCGAGTCGTTGCGAAACACAACCACCTAATAGGATGTCACGGTGTTAGTGACGGTTAGCCCATGCTCGCCTTTTACGAGCTGCCTGGCAGGAAGGCAGATGGTCTATTCTGCAAAGGAGCCCCGACTGACACGGGGACCTTCAGCGAATTTAGTTTAAAATCGATTATACGAAACAAAAGTTAACCCTGTTATATTAATAGTTACTCAATTTAAATCTGTCATTTAAATTTTACGTTTTCTTCATACAAAAAAATAATAGAATTTTTTTTCCAATCTATAAAAGTGGTGTTAGTTACACTATTTATAACTCCAGAACGGCTGAACTGATTTAGTTGAAAATTAATGGGGAGGTAGCTTAGAAACGGGAGAAGGACCCATGACACTTTTTATCCTGTTCGATTGTGAGAAAACTGGGAAAAACAACATTTTAGTTTTTCCCATACAAACTGAACAGGCGGAACGAAGTTCGCGGGAACAGCTAGTTATCTAATAAAAATAACGTTGGTGCTCAGTTAGCGATTGGGTTGCTGCCTATTACATTGTGGGACTTAGTGTCATCAAGTAGTCGTAGGTACATCTGGCTACCTCTTCGGGGATATGGGCGTGAAGATTATTTAGGAGAAAATTGTTATAAAAAGTCACGATTAAATGCATCTAGATTGAAACTATTTACATCGTAAGTGCAGTAGTATTTCTAGCTCTATCTATATCATAAGCAGCTTTTGCATAGATATTACGAGTAATACGAGTATTACATATTCCAACGATTGGCCTGTTATGCAAATAAGGCCTTTTGAATGGAGTATAAATCATGAACATATCGCTTTTCATTTGTGGAATCTAGGCATGTATTTATTGTGAACATAAGCACCGTTCATAATTTCTTGGTCATTGATCAACTTTACTATTTAACTCTCTGAAGGAGGTGTTTCGGTGGTATATTTTTTGGATGTTTCTTACGCGACTGCTCGGCCAATAGCCAACCGATTTTGATAGTGTTTTTGAAAATTAGCTCATGACAACTAAGGATGGAATACGGGATCACCATATCAAATTTCTCATAATCCAACTAAGTCGTTTTGAGTTACACTTAATATTGGTTAAATTACGAGGGTGATAATAATTATGTGGGACCACTTCGGAACCCTGTGCTATCTTTTGAAAGAGAATTATCATTTTACTATCAAAAAATCACGACGTGGCACCTAATGAGATGTTATAGGTCACTGTTTTGTGGCCAGCGGCAAACACATAAGGGGCCATCCATAAATTACGTCACGCGAATTTTAGAACTTTTCGACCCCTCCCCCCTCCTTATCACAGGTTGTCACATTTTTAGAACCCCGTCCCCCCTAATGTGACGTCACACATTTTTCAAACTTATGCATGTATCTAAAAATAATCAAAAGAAAACAGTTATTTTCATTCTTTTACTTATTTTTATTAAATAATCCTTAATAAATTGTTTGATAAATGTCTGCGCCTGACTTAGAACTAACATGTTTTTTTACACAATCCACACTGCTCCTGGCCCAAATAGGTATTTGCCATGAATTAGCCAAAAGTCGGATAGGGCTGATTTAAAC
>NJDC01001540.1:38025-50862 GCA_002245475.1 Calephelis virginiensis
GTTCTCACCCAGGGTTTTTAAAAGCGGGTTAACAAACTTCTCGGATGCCGTAATCGTATTATTACTTATAAGTATCTTCACGCCCATATCCCCGAAGAGGTAGGCAGAGGTACAACCAAGGCACCCACGACTAGCCGAAGACACTAAGTCCCACAATGTGATAGGTGGCAAGCCTATCGCCAACCGGGCACATTTCCAATCCCGACCAAAATTTTTTTTATTAGAAAATTGGAAAAATCCAATTTTCTTTGTGTTGGCCGACCCGGGATTCGAACCCGGGACCTCATGCAGTCAAGTCCAACACCCGGACCTCTAGACCACAGAGGCAATATTACTTATAATATATTTTTGTAGCAAAATGTCTATACCCCGCTATGGTTGCCTTTCTATTTCCATATTTGTTTATCTATTATAAAATTAACTTATTTTTGTTTTGCTGTTTTTTCCGCTACCTTTTAGAATAAATAAAAGGTAGCCGAAAAAACAGCTCTCCTGACGGTAAGAGATAGCCAACACATATAGACATAGTTATTGGTGAAATCGGACCTAACGATAATATAATGAGCACTGACACTATATCGGCAGTAGTCGTCGGCGTCTCTACGGATGGTAAGATAAAACCATCGCCGTACCACTTTAACTACACCATAACCATAGATATTCCAATATTGTGGCACTTTTCTTGTGCTTCTGATAATTTTTCAAGTAAATGTTCTATAACCATACATATCCGAATATTCCAGCACTTGCGTAAGATTATAATGAAATAACAGTGAAATCAGTAAAAAAAAATAACGTTTCTTTTAAAAATTCATGAAAGTTCCGACACAAAACAAACATACACAAACACATACAAAAAAAGGCTTATTGCAGTTAGACATTATAGCATTTGATTGTAATATTGCGTATACTATGGCAAGGCAATGTAAAAAGATGATTATTGCACAAACATATTGCGAAATTTCGAAATCGTTAATTATTAACAGGTTACAAAGTATCACATATCAGACACTTATCACTCGATTTTAATCTTATTAATGAGAAGTAAATACTTCCAATGAATTAAATATCAGTTAATAACCAATAATGGCTCGCCAAGTTACGTAATTCAGATTTTAATATCATATGATATAATTTTTATGGTATTAGATAATGAACAAGCCGGATACAGACCAGATGGTAAGAGACAACCAGTAGACGACACATATATTATTTGGTGTATACATGGCCAAGATTTTAGGCCACGTGTGTAAGTCTACCGGTTACTCCATCCCCTAGCGCAATTTTGAGCACTGAAGTTATTGCGGTAGGAATATGTAGTGGCACAAACCCGAACAATTGAACAGGTCTCTACCATCTAATAATATATGTATGTAATGTCACCTGGCAATTATTGTCTGTCAATTTGCATATAGCAGGTAGTTAAACTGGATCTCAGGACTGATAGCTAGTAAATCTAAATGAGGCTGGAACGCAGGCCAGGAAGCCAACTAGGCAGGTTTGGCTCCCACGCGTTAGACGGGTTAACGCTACCTGATCAAAGTCGTCATCCGATTGATGCAAATATCAATACTTAATTTATAACTGCGAAAGTATATCTGTCTGTGATGATTTGATGAATCTTAAAAAAGTTAACACTAAAGATACAGTCTTTGGTGATGAAAGTTTGTATGAAAATATATTCTACAGTGGCCAAGTTGCGGGTTAACGGCATATTTCAATCAAATATCTGCAATCTAAAAGTCTTCCCTAAAATAATTAGAGACAAATGAAAGTCTTTCTCAGGTTTACTGTTTTATTTTATAAGAAAACTGTTGGTTTTTAAATTCAGTTTATTATTATACAACGCGCAATTTATTTTAGAAATACTTTCTGATTTAAAAGCACATAAGTGCAAAGCTGTCAGAAATTTTATAGGTATAAACTATTTATAAGAAAATTACAAAAATAAAAAAAAGACTAATTTCATATTTTATTGCTATGCTTTTCACGATTTTGGTAAATCAGTAGGGTTACTCTTGAATCTCGATATCATGCGAATTGGAAATTGGAATCGTATATGTCACTTTAGGTACTTTTGAACACAGTATAAGAGGATTATTAACATTTAGTTACAAATAAATTCAACGAATAGGATAAAATAATTTACTATTTTAATAGTAACTAAATGTCAATAATTCGCCAGAATTGTGTTCAGAAGTACCTAAAATGACATATTCGATTCCAATTTCCAATAATGCATGAATCGAGCGTCGATTCTAAATTTTAATCAAAATAATAATTAAATAATCCCTGGACATTTTACACAAACTAAATCTAATCCCAGAGCTAAGATAATTATATGTTTATGCTATGGTTAGTAGACAACGATACTAATACATACATAGAAATATTTAAAATGGAAATCGACAATCATCCAAACAAAACCTACATGTATTTAGATATTCATTAAACAAATGCCTGTCCGCGTCGGAAATCGAACCGTTTTGATTTCGAACCCGAAAAGTCGTTAACTGTTTTTGATAATTGCGAGTTATTCTTTATCGTTCAATGATTAGATTTTCTTTGAATATCTTCGGATGATTGGTGAGGGAAAATTTCTATTACAATTGGCGAAATCGAGTAAAGCTATCTTAAGGATTACTGCAATTTAAATAAATCTTTGTGTTCTAACATCATTAGTGACAAAACAAATCTATCTCTAAATATCAAACCGCAACACATATATTTTGCCTTTCCACACTTTCACTTTAAAATTGACAAAATTAATAAACCGGCAATTAAGAAGATCCGATTTTAATCAGATAATACTGGGTTAAAATTCACCCTCAACCAATACACACCGTCGCTATGCAAAATAAGCTTTCACAAACCAATGCGAATTTAGTTCTAAATAAATAAATGAAATTTCCTAGTAACGAGCTCCTTTCCGTTGATTTATATTTAGAACAGAACAAAAACTTTCGCGTATGCAATCCCTGCAAACTGCATTTGAATTTCGACCCTAAAAATCCAACTAGTTGAGCAGTGGTAGGCCAGGCTGTATACTCGGCTAGTCCCGCTTCGATCGTCTCAGCGGCCGCACGCGCACGCCGCGAAATGAATCGTATATTGTTCGCTTTCTTTGCGCTTGCCGCTTTAACACTAGCAGGCGCTGATGTGCCGCGACCGCGCCTTATCGACTTCAACCCTTGGTCCTGGCTACCCAGTAACCGAAACAAATCCCCGTCCATCATGGACTATTTCTTCCCACCATCCCGAACTCCAAAACAATCCAACTTAGACCCACCAGCTGATAGAGCACCCCCTACAATAAAACCCACCGTTGACGACCAACTGACCACCGTCGATGAACCTTTAACAACTAGTAGGAAAAATAACAATAAAGTCAAAGCGACTGTTTCCACTTTTCGACAAACCACAAATGTTCCTCCAAAAACAAAAAAACCCTCTCAAAAAACCGTCCCAACTGATACAACTGTTGAAATAAAAACTACACAAACTTTGAAAACGGAAATCAATACCCAAACAACAAATCTTTTCACCACAACGGCGAAGCCTCCGAAACGGTACACCATAAGGACAGTGCGTACAACAGTTATCCCAACAGTGCAAGATACGGAATCAACTATTAATTCTGAGATCGACAGCACAGAAACTGTAGGGGTTGAGACAGCTGAAACGACAGTTAATGATATTAAAGATACATCTCCAACCATGACTACAGTTGTGGAACAGAAGGCCACTGAAGGTACACTCAGTACTGATACGGACTCAACAACTTTGATGGATAACTCAGTAACCGAACCCGTGGATAGCCGGGAGGGCTACATACCGTTGCGGGATAAGCCTCAGCAGACTCACGTCAAGATCACCGATCAAACGAATAAAGAGGTCAGTAATTTTAATGATTATCGAGCGTCACTTAACTCCGTTACACTCTAATAGTCATGAAGTTACTAGTTTTTCTTGTAAATGCATCGGTTACTTTTCTCAGATTGTTTGTGATACCAGGTCACTGTAAAATGTCTAACTATTTTCTCGTATCATGTTTTATGGAATATCACATTTCGTTGTATTATGAAATTTATAAAAAGTAACTTATGGAACGTTTTCACGAAAACGTGTTTATCTGAGAAATAACTCAGTAATAATTAATGTGCGTTATAATGAGTATATGGTTTTTTCTTCGATATACATTTATGGCTTTCTTTAAACTTCAAATATGCTTTCCTAAAATTTTCCAATGAGGTACTTACTTAAGATTTGCTTTTTATTTGCAGCTAAATTTTAACATATACTTACGAGTGGTTTTGAACTCTAGAATTTAAATTAGATATTATGCCATAAATCTGTTTATAAACAAATTCAATATACTCATATATTATTAAACATTTGCAGCCAATTAGAGATAATTTATATTTTTAGAAGTCTGAATAACAAACGAAGATATCTAGATTATAAGTTAAGCTGAAGTTTTTCAGTTTATTAAATGTGAAAATCGTATACTTGCATCCTACAGATATCGTACAAGCATAGTTAATACAAAATCAAGAAACAATAACTTTGAAATGAAATAATGATGATGGAATGAATGAACTTTTCTTTTGAACTCGGTCGATAAATGAGTTCGCGGAGAAAGGTTATCGTGTTGCGGAAAATTAACGTACACTCCCACGTTATGAATGAGAGGTGGTTTAAATAAAAACAATAAAAAATAATAAATATGGCGATATTGCTTTTTAATTGCAAAAAATGTTGCGGTTCAATGATTAATGAACAGAAGTGTTGCGATTAGCATGCGTAATTGTTTTAGATGGTAATGATAGAGTATGGCTCATTTGATATTCTGAAAATTATAAACATGTATTTAAAAAAAGTGAACAAATTTATACAAACGGATTCATAACGAAAACGTAACGTAACAGTAAGCTATTCAATTCTTGTGTCTATCACAATGGGCGTTGGTCAATGATATTAAAACAAACAAATTATAATTAAACTAGCTGTTGCCCAAAGAAACGAAAGATTTCCCCGTAGTAAACGATATCTTAAATTTTTACCCGGGATATAATCTAATATAATATAATTTAGTAGCTAAACAAAATTTGTTAAAAATCCGTTTAGTAGTTTTTACGTGAAAAGTGACTAGAAAAACATACAAAAATGTAACAATCCTTGTTTTGGGTTATGTACCATGTCACAGATTTATTGTTAATACTTTAATATATTGTGTGTATAGATAAACATATCTGTCAAAATAACAATTGATCTAGTCACAAAGCAAACAAACAATACGCTTAATTTATGGGTTAAATCTAGATTTTTAAATCCAGAAAAGCAGTCAAATGTATGTCTCTGTTGAAAATTGAAACTAAGCTTCGCGAATGTTTAATAGAGTCAGGTGCGTATCCTAATCCATCAGCATAAAGTTGGTCAGTAAATACATAAACATTTTTGGAACGAAGTTCCTTATTGTGCGTTGTGAAAAGAGGCTAGACGGAAAAAACTCTTACGAAAAAAAAAACGATTACCCTGTCAGTTTCGAACCGATCTAGAATAATATTTTTGTACGTAAAATAGCGTATACCCTTTACCCAATGTAGTTCTTTTGTCACCACATTTGGATCTAATAGGATAGGATAAGATTTCAAAAACTTTTTAATAATGAAATACCAGCAAACCAAAGATACATTGAATAAGTTTTGTCTAGTAAACTCGAGCTATCTAACTATTTTTAGCAGAATTGTTTGTCCGTTCGTTGGTTTGCTGATTAGTTCTAGAAACTAGCTTTAGATTTATCAAACATGAAAAAGAGGGTTCAATTTGTTTGCACTTACTTAGCTAACTTAGCCTCATGGTGTGGGAACTCTATGTCTTTTAAATAGGAAGTTTTCCCCCGAGTTTATCCAGCTCTTCTGTGAAGGATCGATCATAGCTCTTTCTGCTAGATAGTTCGTAAAAGACGAGCAAGGGTCAAATTTGTCATTAACTATAAGACCACAGGTGGTAGAATGACATGCTGCAATTTTTCCGGACAAGCAAAGCGAGCAAACGCTAATAATATCAATAAGGCAAATATAAATAATATAATAAGAAATATAAATATAAAATGATAAATACTTTATATATTTTCTAGTAAATACTTTCAACATCTAGCAAAACTCCACAACACCGACTGGAATTTAATTATGTCATGGAAGAAAACAATCAAATTGATAAATGATTTTAAACAAAACTAAAAAAGAACTAAAACCATTGCCATAAAATTTATTCGTCCCATACACATTTATTTGGGGTTACTCTCAAAGAATATCCCCGGTATAAAGGACTCTATTCAATAAAAAAAGGTTGATTAAAATCGGACCATTCTGTAGAAAGTTATAATTGATCTAACATAAACAAAAACAAACAGCCACGTCGAATTGAGAACCTCATCCAATTTTTCGCCGATTAAAACATAAATTAATGAAAGCTAATCCTAAAACAAAGTAACACTTAGCAATATCCACAGCGAATTTATTTCTGTGCACACTTGAAGGTCATTGGCTTCTACTATATCCATCATAATACAGCAACAAAATTACACATAGTAATTAACTTACATATTATATAATGTAGCAAGTACAATGTACAATGATTTATATATTGAATTAATTAAGCAGATTTTAAAAATTGAGCTTTATACAATAAGCAAACAGTTAGATGGAAATACCGTTTTAAATGGTACAACACAATAGTTGCAAATAAATGAATTAGTTTGTTTTTTACTTTTAATTTTACTTACCAAAACACAGGATAGTAAACAGTTAGACGAAAATACCGTTTTGGATGCCAACAACTAAATAGATACAACAAAATGGATGAGATCTTGTTTTAAAAATACAAATTAGGAGTAATTTAAGCGCAGTAATAAAAAAAAAACTGACATCAATTTCATCACCATATCATGAAGAATGAATGAATGAATGAATGAATGAATGAATGGATAACAGAATGAATACACACTTTTTCACTTATAATATTTACATACTAGATACTAAAAGAAGTAAGCAATCTATAAATTTATGTTTGCTACATATTTGACTCTGCACGCAGAGCCCAAAATGAGGGTTATTAAATGTTTTGTCTGTTCACTTTACAAGCAAAAACTACTGAACGGATTTTAGCAAAATTTTTGATAATAGTAGTTATTGTCAACATTAAGGATATCTTTTACTGATCTTTTACTTTGTAAAGAACAATTAATTCACATCAACGAATGTATGAAGTTGCGGGCAACTGCCTTCATTAAATATAACTTATATTATTTTTCCTAAGAATTATTCCAAATTAAAGGTTTTTAATTGATCTCTCAAACTTCAACTTCTATAAGGTAGCTCCTTTTTCCTTTTTGTAAAGGAGGGTAATATGTTTATCAGTCTATAAATGTTTGTTCCTATGTAGCATTGCAGAAACGCTGTAGAGGCATTAACTGATTTTAATAATTTAATGAAGTAATAATTTTTCCCCGTGTTGGTCCGGGCTTCTTTGCAGAATAGACCATGTGCCTTCCTTGCCCGGCAGCTCGTAAAAGGCGAGCATAGGCTCACTGTCACTAACGTCGTGACATCTGACTAGGTGGTAGAGTTTAGCAGCGACTCGCCCGGATTGGTACCACCGTCTTACCTATTCCTGCCGCCATAACGTCATGACGTGTTCCGGTTTGGAGGGTAAGGTAGCCGGTAAACTTACTTTTGCTCGAGGCCTAACATCCCGGGCTTAGGTAGGCAACGCACCATTACCACTTTTGCTATCTCTAGGCGGCGTGAATTTCTTAACATCAGGAAATCCGTCTGCTTGTTTGCCTTCCAATATCATAAAAAAAACTTAAGATCCACTGTTAGATCTTGGTTGAATATCAAGATCAAGAAGTAGTAGACCTAGACCTAATAGCACTAGGAACAAGATTTTATGGAATATCCAGAAGGCGCTGATTTAGGTCATGATACCAAATTATCGCCCTTTGTGGATGCAACCTCTTTTCCAAGTCGAAGAAGTCAGTGTCATGTTCCAGTCCGGACGGTAGCTTTACATTTGCATAAGTGCCCTTGCCACAGGATACCGACGTACCCATAACATCTATGGTGTTTATAGGTTACAGTTGTCTCTTATCATCAGCAAAGCCGTATGTCTGATCACTTTAAAAATATATTTTTTAACTTAACCAGGGATACTTATTAAGAGAAAAATTTAACGGAAGACTTAGTCAGCAGGCTTCTAGTACAATACTTTTGAACCGAAAATCACTTTCTATCAGGTAACTTGCCAAACATTAATGTGAACTGACTTAAAAAAATCGATTAGGAAATCATTTTGACTTACTGTATCTTAAAATCGGTTAAAGAGATCATTTAGCAAAGATACTATCATTCGCCGCAAAAGCTAATGATGTGTATTGAGACGCGAACTAGTTTTCTGCAACAAATAAAAGACATTAACCGGGGAATCTGAGTTGTAAAGAAATTATGCAAAAAAATACTAATCACGCTGTCGGCCACTTTCTTCTCGTTAAGGCGACGTCGACCGCATCTGCGGTGAACTTCTCTAAACTTTTCAAAGAAAAGAAAATTATCCATCTCCGTTTAGGGACAATACCGGAGCTTTCACTAATATGCAATCATCCTGCGTAATTTGCAGATATTCAAATATGGTAGCGCGTAAAAGTTTATATACCGCAACTGTCATTAGTTTCTAATGATTGCGAGGATCATTACTAAATGTCACTATCATTATTTTGTTTATGAGAAAATTTAATTTATGAAAACATTAACTCAAATTGAGACTCAGTATATGGAGCCTTATCTCCGAGATGTATCATTATTGTCGTCATGTATCATTATGTCGCCTCTGTGGTCTAGCGGTCCAGCGTCGGACTTGACTTCTTGAGGTCCCGGGTTCGATCCCCGGGTCGGGCAACTTTCAAACTGGAAAATGTGCGTATTTTCAATTTTCTAATAAAAATAAAGTTGCCTGGAATTTGATATGTGCCCGGTTGGTGATAGGCTTGTCACCTATCATATTGCGGGACTTTGTGATTTCAGCTAGTCATGGGTACCCTGGTTGTGGCTCTGCCTACCACTCCAGGGATATGGGCGTGAAAATATTTTTTATCATTATTGTATTGATTTACAGTATTTTCATGAAATTCGACAGTTAACAAGCACATGGTTCCCCACGATGATAAGAGCCAACCGTCGCCTATATACACCATAGATGTTATAGATGCCTTGCTGTCTGTGGCCTCGGTGTTAAGCCTTATTTGTTACCCTACCTTCCGGACTGAAACATGACACTGTCATTAAGTAGCAGATATAGGTAAGGCGAGAGATTGCTACCCGGGAAAACAGCATCGCAGCACTACCACTAGTGGTCATTTCACGGGGGCAGACATTTGTGTGCTGAACATTTAGACGTCTGCATTTCCAGGTCTGGGTGTTTATTAAATTTGTTCTGACATAAATTTAAGTATTTATATGTATTAGCATCGTTGACTATCACCCACGACACAAGCATATAATTTGCTTACTTTGGGGTTAGATTCAATTTGTGTAACTTGTAATTTATTTCACTGTGCACTTCAAAAACATCTCTCTAAACAAGGCCAAGTCCAGTATCCTACCTATCCAGTACCTATATCAGGTAGAGATGGGGCTACTAGAGATTTATTGCAAAGATATTGTTATTAGTTATTGAAAAATAACAGTGAATATAGACCTTTCTTTTATCTTAGATATTTGAAATTGGCCATGGTACACATAATGATTTACCGATAGCGAACGAGACTATGCGAAAGTCAAAAACGGAACCCTTATTGTGTATTATAGACATGTCCGTCTGTACGTCCGTTTTCATGTCATAGTTACTGTAATTCAAAACTAAATATACAGTTGAAGTTTTAATTGGCAATAAAACTATATTATTCAATTCATTTGCATTATTAAAATCAAGAGAGAGTAAAAGTACGTAGAGCTTTGTACTCTCGCAATAAATTCTTAGATAAATTTCGTCATGTTGTTAAAATTATGTTTTTTTAATATCTTTCCTTGAGAGATTACAAAAATGTATTCACTGTTAATAGCTGTAAAATGTTTAATGGTTTACATTTTAACTCACACGTAATACACCAAAAATATAAACAGAATAAATGTTTTTGTTAATTTTATCCGCACATTTCCGGGTTAGATTTGGGAGTGAGTTAAATTGTCAAATATAAGGTGATTTAACCCAAGTTAGACGCTAACTCAATGTTAAATACTTAACCCAGGAACAGGCAAGTGGTCCTTAGTAAGTTAAGCGACTTCAAAAAGCAGGTTACCAATAATTCGTCTCGTTTTTTTGTATGTTTGTCAAGGAATTACTCAGTCAAAAAAGAATAGATTTATGATTCATGATTTAGATATGGTCCAGTATAACTTTTACTAAGATCTGACAAGTTGTTTATGAATTAAATATAAAAATACATAATTCTTTGATGTGATATGTAACTAAATTGAACTTGTTTTTTTGCACGTCTACTTTACTTACACTCTGTGGTCTAGTGGTTCTGTTGTTGGACTTGAGCGCATGAACATTCGAACCCAGGATGGGTTCGAATCCCGGGTCTGGCAACAAAAAAAATTGGGTTTTTCCAATTGTCAAATAAAAAAAATGTCGGGATCTAAAACGTGCCCGATTGGCGATAGGCGTGCCACCTATCACATGATGGGACTTAGTGTCTTCGGCTAGTCATAGGTGCCCTGGTTGTGCCTCTGCCTACCCTTTCGGCGATATGGGCGCGAAGATGCGTTTTACTTTAGTATTGATATTAAAAAAATTACCCCAACTAAATGTAACTTCTCCCTACTGAATGGACTCAGGTTTTACATTGTAATCGTTATTGATACAAAAACACATGTTAGAACTGAGGAAGCAATTACCGAGTATAAATTTAACTCTGGATGCAATAATAATAGGTTAGAACGCCAATTACTCTATAGTCTATGCTCCATAAGTCTAAGCTACTTTATGCAATATGTGTGGAATATTGATATAATACACTCCGGAAAGATGGCGCTTCTCAAAGTTTTATACACTTTAGATCCTTTAAACAAACGTTAATGTTGCTATTTCATGGTGAGCGCTTTTTATTCGAACGCTAGACACTAATTTAGTTTCTACGATTATCATAGAGGTGACAATGCTATTCGGATGACATTTTTTGCATATTTATTAATTACAAGCCGAGCCAACATTAACGCGTGTTTCTTCTGATAATAAGTAATAGAAGAAAAAATATTTTGAGATGTTCAAGCGTGACGCAATGACCAAGAGAAATGGGATTTCATTTTTATAAATAAGAAGGTTCGAGTTTTGGCGCCATCGAGAGAAAAGATGGTCGAAGTTTTTTCATATATATTGAATTTCGTGTTGATATTGAGTGAAATTAATCAATTTTGGTGGCATTTTGTACAATTTCGTTCAGTGAAAGTGCAGAAATGAAATAATCAGGAAGAAATTAGCGTATCGTGTATTTCCTCGTTGCCGCCAAACCTCATTATATGAGCTTGGGTAATGAGGCCATCGCTTTACCCAAGAGCCTGACATGACTAACTGACGACTTTTGAGTTATGACTGATGACTAATTTTAATTCGTTAAAATTGATGTAAAATTTAAAGCAAATTTCTACTTGACTATTGGCAAAATACTAACGTGAAGGCCAATTCTTAAAGAAAGAAATAATAAGGTTTTCTACAAAGATAACATGTTTTTTAAAATCCATTTTGTAGGTATATCTATAAACATAGACGATATTAAGAAATTTTGATAAGGGTAGCTGCTCCTTTGCTTGGAATAAATTTTCACAATTTTTAAAAAATAACTGACAAATTTCAGGACAATGCCGAAAGCGATTTTTTTCTTGAAACCTGTGAAAATTAAAAACAATGATAGTGCGTTGGGAGTAAGTCTTAGATATCAAATTTTCCGACTACTCCACACCTGAAAACGAGGTTGAGGCGATAGGAAATATAGCAGCAACAGATACGATTCGTCATAGGAATCTGCAACCTAGCATCTTTGATTGCACTAGTGGAATAATCTAGTAATGTAAGTTAATCGATTATTGAACTACTGGGCGATAAAGTCGTCATATTTCTACTCTCAAGGTATGGATGTAACATCGGTGGTGTATATAAGAGACGTATACTATACGAACCACAACATTACAGTACACATTGAACCAAGGTGCTGGCCAATACTGTTTATAAGTACCGCGGTCCAGCTTCCAGATTAATGATAAACTATCTTCACACCCATATCCCCGAAGAGGTAGACAGAGGCAAAACCAGGGCAGCCATGACTAGCCGAAGACACTAAGTCCCACAACGTGATACGTGGCAAGCCTATCGCCAACCGGACACATATCCAATCCCGAGCAACATTTTTTTTATTAGAAAATTGGAAAAACTCCATTTTATTTTTGATGCCCGACCCGGGATTCGAACCCGGGACCTCATAAAGTCAAGTCCGACACCTGGACCACTGAGGCGACAGATTAATGATGCAATTGAAATTCACATGCATTTAAAAATAACTGGCAAAAGTTTACCGGTTAGTTTTCAGACCTGAACAACAAACACTGATTTCTAACTTTATTTCAAAAATGATGTAACGGGTTCGATCCAAAGCTACAAAATTAATTATCTCAATTCAATACAAGCAATTATCATTTATAACTAAGATATTTTATAACAGTAATCTTGAATGTTTGATTGCTTCCGTGGTCTAGTTGCGTTGACTACAGAAAGTCTCGATAT